>PVIJ01004079.1:0-85488 GCA_004024925.1 Scalopus aquaticus | reverse complement strand
ATTTCAGGCCACATTGCGCTCGGGACCTGCATGTACAGCTTTCACCAGAGTCCGTCTTATGTCTGTTCTTAGTTTCCTGAATTGGTAGATTCCACTCCACTGCTTGAGCAAGATTCGCTATCATTTATTATGTAAAAGACCTTGACTTTCACAGCATTGTCTGTAGATAATATATGTGGTCATCATTTTAGAATCTACATGGGGTCAAAATTTTATCACAAGAAAGGCACAATTATGGGGCTTCCCTGGTGGCGCAGGTCTATCAATCTATTGCCAGCCAGTTCGGCCTGAGTTCGATCCCCAGCCAGGGAGCTGACCCACATGGCGCAGCAGACCTCTCCTGTCTCCCTGCTGCTCCCCTCAGCAGTAGATTTCAGTAGATCCACCTGTTTTGCTCCCCGCTCTATCTCGGGTGAGTCCTCTCACCCCCACACCTCTGGCCTACACCCCAGCTCTTGCATACATAAATAAATAAAATAAATCATTTTTCAAAGAAGAAAGGCACAATTAGAAAAGTTTAAGTGCAAAATCACTTATTTTAATTCTCAATTATTGGTACTAGTCTTTAACTGAGGTTAGATATGCCTGAATCATATAAATATACCATCTCCCCCTAATAAGATTGACAGCTATAAAATAAGAGGTTTAATTTTTTCGTATCAATCTAATTATTTTTTTTTTTATCAAGAAGCTACCGTGTGCTAGGTTCTAGCAAATCACAGACAGTTAAATATCACTAGGTCTTTTTCCATGTAGTTTTCATAGTTCAGAAGATGGATAAATATAAGATATTCATGTATGTAAATGAAAAACTGCAACTATGTTTAGGGTTGGAGGGTTTAACTGCTCAATCTGAAGAGGGGACCTTTCCTGCTGGGTAAACAGAGCTAATTGATCTAAAGAAGGAAATGGAACAGCGTTTTCTTTGAGAACATAAAACTAAAATACTAATACTCAATGCAGCAGCCAGCATTAAGGACATAGAAACTTATAAAACACTCCCGTTAGCAATTCCCAAGTATGTTCTACAGCAAAATATGTATTATCTCAAAGCATCTGTATTTACTTTTTGTTTTCTCAGCCTCATTGACCACAGTCTACATCATAACTTAATTTTATTTGTAGTAAATCATTTTCCATAAGAAATCAAAGTCTTAGCAATGTTTCAAAAAGTACATACTGAGATCATTTGTTCAGAAGTGCATTCTAGATGGAGGGAGAGTAAACCAAGATTCTGCATTAATTCCTCTATTCTTGAACACACACACACACACACACACACACACACACACACACACACACACGCTCATGTACACACAGGCTTTGAAGCGCCTAGAGAAGCTCGTTTGACACTGTCAAGGCAATTCCACCTACAAGAAATGTCAGACCGGGAGGAACTAGGCCTCAGGAAATGGGGGGAGGACGGGAGCTGATGAATCTAAAATGGCTGCTTTGCTCAGGTGAGGGGAGAAGAGGGTGTTTTTCTGCAGGGAGAAGAATAAAAAAAAAATAAGCTTACGAGTGAGGGGGAAGTAACTAATGGTGCCTGAGTGAAGAAGACAGAACTGGGGCCAACCTCCTGTGCAGGCCGCAAAGTGAGCAAGAAACCAGCTTTTCCCAGGGCTGAGAGTCAAGACGTTTTCTTATGCACAATAAAACTAAACATACCTACGACCGAAATAATCCCACTTTGGGCTTCCAGGGTTTTGGCAAGTTTGGAATTTATGGGATTAAAGATAATGTGGAAAATATGAAAAAAAAAAAGTTGAAAAATGTCGTGTTTTGGTACATCCCAGAGCAAGCCTTGCCCAGAAGGGGGCGGACCCTAATGAAACCCCTCGGTGATAGCACGTTTGAGTATCAAACACAGGGGTGTCTGTTCAGGGCCACACGTGGGTGGAGATTCAAATTTGAGGAAAGGTAGGAAATGTGTCTCATGTTGGGGGGTTTCTAAGCACCTGCCAAGAGAGGGTCCCTCATGAAAGGATGGAGAGTGCAGAGAGGAGTGGGCGAGGGGTTAGGGGAGGCTTCTGCCTCCCGCGGTCAGCCCTCTGAATTGGTGAGAATGTATGGAACTTTCGCGAAGCACGTCAGCAGCTCTCGGGAGAATGAAACTTGACAATTAGACGCTGAAGCTGGCCGTTCAGTCCATCACTTGCCTTTGGCAGGCACAAAAGGCAGCCCCTGATTGTGAGCTGGGGAACAACACAGCAGACAAAGCCAGGCACAGACTGCTTGGGCACAATTAGGCAATCAATGAACAATTTCCAAGGATTCGGCTACTCTTCTTTTAACATGGGAGGGAGTTGTAAATGGATATCAATATGGTTTTCAGGAGAGGAGCTACAGGCTGTGGAGTAGACAATAATCCTCGAAGAAACTGCTAGAATGACAATTCTAGCATCCAAAGAATTCTGGTATCCAAAGAATTACAGTCCTGCCACCTTTTAAAGAGTGGTATTCACCTGTGAGTCTTCCCCGTCTCACAAGGCAATTGCTTGTTTGCAACTATTTCTTAGACAATAGCATTGTGATGCAGTAATCAATCAAAAATGCAGAACTTTTGACAGCTCAGCACCTGTGCTTTAATGTTTGCAAAGTCTCTGACACACTGTCAATACAAATATCTGGACGGGTTACTCGTAACCCTTGGGTACTGCCAGCGTGCAGGGGTGTGACAAGGCTTGCAAGCTACAGTATGGCTGATACAAATACGAGTTAGCACAATGGGCATCAACTCTTAGCAATTTTAAAATCCTTTCGATCTTCTAGGAAGGTAGCTTGAGATTTCACTTCAAATTCATGCTCTTATGAATGTTCAGTATTGAGTAACTTACACTGCCTATTTTAATAAATATGATGGCAGTTAAAAGAAAAACTTAGGGGGCCTCCCTGGTGTCCCAAGGGGTTAAGTCAGCCTATGAAGCTATCCCCAGCCACTGCAGCACGAGTTCAAACCCCGGCCAGGGAGCTTCCCGCAGGGTGCAGCAGACCTCTCCTGTCTCCCCACTGCTCCCCTCAGCAGTGGATTTCAGTGGATCTGCCTGTTCTGCTTCCCACTCTGTGTCTGATGAATCCTCTCACCCCAACACCTCTGGCCTGCACCCCAGCTCTTGCATGCATAAGTAATAAATATTTAAAAAGAAGAAGAAGAAGAAGAAGCAACCGAGCAGCGGGCTGCAGGGAGGCAAGACTTGCTCTGTGTACCTGCCCCTGCGGGGGTCTAGGGGGGCCTGGGGGCCGCTGTTCCTCTAGGGCCAGGGCTCTGCAGACGCGGATCTGTATGGACAGGAGCACGGGGGCTGAGGCTGGGGGCTGCCTGGAGCTTTGCAGGCCCTTCCTGCTCCTGCTGGACTTCAGAGCCAGCGAGGATTCCCCAGCACCGCTGTCGTCTCGCTGCCGGCCAGAGATCACTGTTGGCCTCGCTAGCAGAGACCTGCACCGCAAAACCATGGACCATTCCTTCTAGAGACTTGTGAAAGTGGCTTGTGATTTTAGCAAAGTCGCTGCAAGAATCCACACTCTGCCTCCTATGACTGCTAAGAAGTTGGAGACATAAGAATAAAAATATTATTGCAGAATAGGAACAAATAGATACTTCTAGGTATTTTTTTTCTTGAAAGAAAAGAACACATTATCGTTTCCATGCCTTGATTTTTATAGATATCTAGAATCATGCACCATCTTTTACATGATAAAAGAACACAATGAGGGGACTAGCTATAAAACTAATATGCAAAAATCAATGCTAAAAATAAAATAACCATTTAAAATTATAATTGAATTAAAAATCCTGCTTAAAGCAGTAAAAGAACACTGAAAATAAAGATTGTCTTACAAGAAGCATAAAAAAGCTCAGCCTATAATATAGCTAAATTCATCGCGCACTCTTATTGCCAGGAAATAGTCTACATGGAAGTAACTTACATAAATAAAAATTTTAACACCCTTTCTTTGAATCAAAAAAATAAGATGTAAATAAATTTTAAGGCATAACTTGTTCTTGGAGCTGATGGAATGGAACTAACAATTATCTCTTAATTGTTCTTAGCATTCAACTGAGGACAATTTAACTAAAGAGGGCTTGTTTGTTTTGTTGTTGCTCTTTTATTATTACTATTATTTTTCTGCTTGAGGATATCTAATTAATTTGCTTTTCTGGAAGAAAGAGTAGTAAGGAGACCAAACAAAAAAAATCCGACATATTTTTAGTGTGGGAAATATATTTTTCTGCCGCATTTTATTTTTGAAAGGTAAATTTAAAAAGCCAGTGCCTCTGGAAGAAATAAAACTGTAGATCAATGAGTTAGAGCAGAATAAATGAAATAAAAGCTATATGAGAATTGTTGTTGTCCCTTGTTGCTGTAAAACACACACCTCAAAATTTTTCTAACAAACCTGAAATGTGGGCAGGGCTCAGAGGGGAGCACCTCTGGGTCCCCTGAGTCTCTGGAAGCCTGGGGCTGAGTCATCTGCAGGTGGCCTTCTCACCTATCTCCCACCAGGCTTGGGAAGACTCAAGTTGGGGTGAAACACCTCTTTTCCCTCAGGTGTCTCCGAGTCTGATCTCAGCCTCACTTCTCTGTGGGTAGTTTCAAGGTAGTTGGATTTAACTGGTAGATTCTGGACTTCCCAAGAGCATGTCTATTGGAGACATCCAAGGAAGCTTCTGTGCCTTTTATGAGCTCGCCTTGGGGTCACCTAGCAACTCTCCTGCCATTCTCTGTCTGCCCAAGTGGAGACCAAGATCTGACCAGGTTGAAGGGGAGAGGGTACAGTCGCCATTTCTCAATGGAGGAGTGTTGATGTCACAGAAAGGAGTGAGAGAGACAGAGACAGATGGGGAGGGGGAAATACACAGATAAATACATGATGATAGATAAATGATGGATGGGTGGGTGGGTGGAAGGATGGATGGATGGATATTCATCAAGCTGGAGCATGCATGCGTGTACACACACACACACACACACACACACACCCCTGATAAAATCAAGCCTGGTATTTATCATGGTTGAACCAAATAGCCAATTTCATTCCATTCTTTGTTAGAAACAGAATTAGTCAAAACCAGGAACCCTTCTCATGATGGACAGGCATCATAGAACACAGGAGCCTTGCCAGTAAGAGCTGGGGTTTCTATTGGTACAAAAAGAGAAAAATCGTTAAAGGGAGAAAAATACCTTATCCTGTCCTCTTATTTCTACCACTGCAGTCTGATCCCATTTCTAAGAGAAAGGCAACTGTGTACTTTGAGAAGGTTTGGGAAGGTCGTCACCGAAGGGAGGAGAAGCCTGTGGAGGGGCCCCAATCTCACCAGCCCCAACCTCTCTTTCCTCAACTTACCTTCTACTCCTGACTTGATTGTCAGTTTGCGGAAGGCAAAGTCCTCTGTGTTTAAATATTAGTGACTGTAGATAGCACTCTTTTAGCTCTTTCCAATCTGTCTTTGGATGTCTAATTTTTCTCTTTTTTCTTTACCATTTACTTTTCTTTCTTTTTTTTAAAAAGATTTATTTATTTATGCATACAAGCTGGGGTACAGGCCAGAGGTGTGGGGCGGTGAGAGGGTTCACCAGAAACAGAGTGGGGAGCAGAACAGGCAGATCGACAGAAATACACTGCTGAGGGGAGCAGTGGGCGAGGCAGGAGAGGTCTGCCATGCCATGTGGGAATCTCCCTGACCGGGCATCGATCTCACGTCGCCTCTGCCGACAGCTCCACAGCACCCGCTGTGCCACCAGGGAGGCCCCATTTACTTTTCTTTATCCAATGACTGTATTCTATATGTTCTGCATCTTTCTTTAATTTAGAAATGGATAAGAAGAAAGCAAATCCTTACAAAAAGAATTTCAACTATTAAACAGACATAATGATAGAATTAGAAAACAATCATTTAGGGCCTCCCTGGTGGCACAGCGGTTAAGTGCTGCGCTGTGGGACTGTTGGCAGCGGCGATACAAGTTCGACGCCGGGCTGGGGAGATTCCCATATAGCGCAGCAGACCTCTCCTGCCTCGCGCGCTGCTCCCCTCAGCAGTGTGTTTCTGTCAATCTGCCTGTTCTGCTCCCCACTCTGTCTCTGGTGAACCCTCTCATCGCCCCATGCCTCTGGCCTGTACCCCAGCTTGTATGCATAAATAAATAAATCTTTAAAAAAAACAATCATTTAGCAACTAACAGTGTAATAACTAGTCATCAAAAGATGCTGAACCACAGGATAAAAGATGTTTGAAGACAAAGCTATTCATTGCTCCACTAAAAAAATATTTTTGTAATTGTGGTAAGAATACTTACCTACTTAATGTGAGATCTGTCCCCTTAGCAGATTCTTAAGTCCCCCATACATATTCGAAGAAAAGAGTATGTTAACCACAGGCATTCAAATTATCATACTCTTTTCTTCAAATATGTTTTGTATTATTATGTTGTTTCAGCTTCACAAATAAGGCATTAGCATTAATGTCTATATGAGAAGTGCGTTCTATTCCCACTATATCTTTATCAATTTCTTCCTTCAGAAAGAAATGTGGTTTCACCCACAGAGTAGCCTGGCCCTGACCTTGTTCCGTGGTCTAGAGTGGAGAGCTTTATAATGTTTTGATTAAAAGTATGATGATTTATTTATTCACTAAGTACAGGTTTCACGCATTCCAAGTTTCTGTAGGTAATGTTGCATGGTCATTATTTTCTAAGTAAGAGTGTCTTAACAGAAGAATGATTTTGAATTTTCAGGTGTTTGACTTAAATATATGCATATAATTTTTTTTACTACTCATAAAGACATAGTTTCAGCTTTGGGGAATTTAGATATTTTTATGAATGACTCCCCCTCTAATGAACCCATGGCCCATATTTATTCTCAAAGCATATTTTTTAAGTACTGGGGTGCAGGCCAGAAGTGTGGCGGGTGAGAGGACTCCCCAGAGACAGAGTGGAAGCAGAACAGGCAGATCCATTGAAATCCATTGCTGGGGGAGCAGCGGGGAGACAGGAGAGGTCTGCTACACCATGTGGGTCAGCTCCTTGGCCGGGGATCGAACTCGTACTGCAGTGGCTGCCAATAGCTTCATAGTGCTAAGACTTAACCCCTTGCACCACCAGGAAGGCCAAAGTTCAAGATTTTTAAGCAGCTCTCCAGAAACTACTGAAAAAAGAGCCCTAATTTTACCCTGCAAGGATTTGGAGGCACTTGCAGTCATATTTATGAAACCAGTCAAAAGCTCCTCATTCTGCTTCCATAAGAATTCAAAATGAGGTGTCTTTGCCAACATGAAAAAGTATTTATCTAATGGATCTCAATCAATAAATAAGTTAATTGATAAATAGGGCAAAATCAGAGGCAATTAAAACAATGCCTGCTGTTCTTTTGGAATATGTTCCATCTTTTATCACTGTTACCAAAAACAATTTGATCATATAGAGCAGAAGGTCTTCAAAATAATCTGTTCAGGATGTCAACAGGTTCAGTTTGCTTTTACTGGGGTGCAACATAGGACATATTACAAGTCTCATCAATTTATTTTTCCCAGCTGTTAGGTATTAGAGAGTTACTTGATATTCAGATGTAATCTTCGGGCATCACATTCAGGCTATTAGTGAAATTTTTTCATATGGATTTAAAAGAAACATTTGGAAACATGTTTGAAAGCCAAAAAGGTTTGAATACCAACAGATGGATTGAGAAACATCTTTCAGTGATAGAAGGTGATTTATTCATTGTGTATTGACATTTTTGTTAATGAGTAGCTTAAATGGTTTCACTTCATGGAGCAAATGAACTCAAGGTGTGTGCTATTTTGCACAAGAAAACAGCAAATTCTTTAAAATGTATTAATTGCTTGAGTTCAAACAGTGTTTGAGCACCTCAATGCAAAACGGATTCTCATAGCAATCATCGATTCCCTGGATTATTCCAATATAGCTATCATGACGTCGAGTGAAGCACTTGTTTAAATGAGCTTAAATGGTTTCACTTCTTGGCACAAATGAACTCAAGGATTTGTGCTATTTTGTACAAGAAAACAGTAAATTCCAAATATAACTCTTAAGCATAAGGACCTTCTCTCCATTAACTTCAGTACCAATGTCATACCTGAGACCATTAACAAGAATCTTCAAATATCACCTAAAATCAATCTATGTTCATGTTTTCTTAATACATTTGCATAACTGATTCAACCAAAAATATAATTATGGCATGCATGTGTGTTACATTGATATGCTCATTTAATGACTTTTAATTACAAGAATTACAAGAATCAGCCAATGTGTGATTTTGATGACATAGATTTTGTTCAAAGTCAAGACAACGCTCATTTTCCTTAACAAGATGATGTTGGTTTACAACACTGTATAAAATTCCAAAGACAGGTTCACACCTCCTCAGATGGATATCACCACCCCCCCACCAAGGCACCCTTAGTCCTCCATAGTTCACTAAGCTCCCTCCACTCTGCTCTCCACCCCCACCCACCCTCTCTGGTAGCCTCCACTTTACAGTCAGACTTCTAGAGTTTGTTATTGGTTTGGTTCTGTCTGGATTTTTGTTTTGTTTCTCTATAGTCCACATATGAGTGAAACCATCTAGTATTTGTCTTTCTCATTCTGATTTATTGTATTTAGTATCATCCCCTACAGTTGACCCATGTTGTTGCAAATGGTAAGAGTTCATCCTTTTTGATTGCTGAGTAGTAGTCCATTGTGTATCTCTATCATGTTTTCCTAATCCACTCATCTATTCTTGGGCACCAAAACTTGGCTGTCTTTTCCCCCATAGCCAAGATTTGTCTATATCCCTCAGAATTAGATTTCAGATAAATGCTGCTTCTTCAACAGTATTATGTGGTCAACTATTCCTATTTTGTTGCATCTCATCAAGAATATCATCATCTTGTAGAGTTGTTAGCATCTGTGGTCAAGGGGGTAACCTCAGTTCTTTCCAGTCTACAGTAAATGTTTCCCTTTGGTCTTTGTGAGTAAGCCATGAGGTGGCATTTGGGTCCTATTTGAATAACTTTTTCTTCAACATCTTTCATTCTGTGGTTTAGCATTTTTGATGATTAATTATTACACTGGTAGTTGCTAAATGATTTTTTTCTAATTCTATCATTACTTCTATATTTAATAGTTGAAATTATTTTTATAAAAGATTTGCTTTCTTCTTATGCATTTCCCTATTTTCATGTTATACTAATTTCATGAATAATCTAAATTATATTCCACTCCAAGTAAACATGCTCATTATAGTTCGAGAATAAAGAGTGAGGTTTCCCAGTGCTTAAATTATGTTACTTGAAATGGTCTCACTGAAATGACCATATGATTCAAGAGAATGAATTTTGAAAATCCCAAATTACTGGTTGTATATAGTAATTTAAGGGAAAGTTTTCAACAAACTTACTTAAAGAAATTGATCTTTTAAAATGGTTGTGAATCATGAGATGCTAAAAATAAGCACAAATATTACTTAACTCAAAAAGGTTAATGTAATTACTCATTCTGTTTAAGTACATTTATAGAAACTTCTTCCTCATTGAATTACTTCCATTATTTCCAACAATGAACTTTCTGAACTTGAGTTTTCCAAACCAATGGTACAAAGGTCTTGAAAACTTTGCAAATTGTATCAAACAGAACAAATCATGAACACAGAAGTGTTATCTGTGCATTTCACGACAAAATTTATATAACAATGAACCAAAAGTGCTTAATTACATCTGTCTTATTATATTTGTTCTTGTAATAATTTAAAATAAATTTCAGTGATTTAAATTTTTTAATTTATTTTAAATTTCAGTTACTAGGTAATCTAGACTTTAATTATAAATTTCAATTATAGGATAATATGCTTTAGTTGCATAAAATGTAAAGGAAGTCTCCTTCTACCGCCTTCTGCAGTCACAAGTCTGTCAGCTCTCTCCCCCATGTCAACCTTTCTGGATGTCTTCAGTGTTTTCAGTTCACCTAAACCTACATGCAGATGTGAGATCATGTATCCACAAAGTCTCACACACACACACACACACACACACACACACACACACACACACGCCTCTGTTATTTTTCCCACAAATGATAGCAAACTCTCCATTATCTTCTGGGTCTCACTTGTTCAATTATTGGTATATTTTAGAGAACCTATGAGAGTAAGTGCATGAACTGCCTTATAATTGTTCACACCTGCATGGTGTTCACCCCCCACCCCCCAAGTATCTCGGCTAATGGAAGTGACTATGTTTTCTGAGGTCTTCGGGTATGTATAAGATTCCTAATGTTTTAATATTTCAAACAGCGCTTCAATAAACTTCCTAAGAATAAATTCTTAGAAAAGTGATACTCGAATGAAAGCATTTGCATTTTTTTTAGATTTATTTCATTTATTTATGCATACAAGAACTGGGGTGTAGGCCAGAGGTGCGGGGGTGTTGAGAGGACTCACCAGAGACAGAGTGGGGAGCAGAGCAGGCAGATCCACTGAAGTACACTGCTGAGGGGAGCAGCGGGGAGACAGCAGAGATCTGCTGCGCCCTGTGGGAAGCTCCCTGGCCAGGGATTGAACTTGTGCTGCAGTGGCTGCCAATAGCTTCATAGGCTGAGACTTAACCCCTGCACTACCAGGGAGGTCCTGCATTTAAATTTTGAGAGATCTTACCAAATTACCTGCTCTGAGACACTAGAATAAAACATGAGTCTCCTTGCTAATAATTTTTATATATTATACTTTGCTCCTTTAAGCAATTATTTAGCTGCTGTATGTGTTTAGCTACTATACATGCAAGGTCATGAAGATTTTACCAGAAATTATCCCACTCTTTGCTGGGGGCCAGGCATGGAAGTAGGTACTGGACACACTGTCCACATGTTCATAAATGGCTGACCCTGGTTGGCATTCACGGTCAGCACAATGCCAGTGAAAATGACCAACAGAAGTGGGTGGAGAAGGAAGGGTCTCAACTGCGAATAGTTGCTAAACAAGTACAAGTTCTCCTTAGTGGAATGGATGTAACTCACATCCTTCCTATATTAATTTTCATCCCTTCCAGCAGGAAGAGAAGAGCCAAGTTTGTTTTCCCCATTCTTCTTTGACCCCTGGAGAGAACTCTTGGGAAATCATACAAAACTTCATGAAAGGTTTGAAATGAATCTCTGTCACTCCCAAGCAATTTTCCTGTACAAACAAAAACTGTCTGCTCCCTGGGGCCAACCCAAGCATTTAATAGTAAAGCTGCAATATCTCAGCTTTCATTTCCGTGGCAGAATGTCTGCCAGCTGGCCTACAACTGGCTACAAGCTTTTAAAGTTCTTAATATATGTCCTGTTCCTTGGTAACCTGACAGTAAGCAAACCCTATTTTTTTTTGAGTTATTGAACACCATCTCTGAAATAATGACTAATATTAAATTTTACTCTGAAATGATGGGCAATATTAAATTTTACTCTGCTTGCATATAATCTGCATTCATAGTGAACTAAAAATAATTATAGGAAATAACAAATCCTTTGAGTCATATCCGCAACAGAGATGACGTGAAAAAACCAGCAGCACCAAGCAGCGAACACTGTGTTCTTGCCCATGCACTGCGACCTCGAATAATGGGGAACGTTCTGAAGCTATAAATTCCACTAGATCTTTGATGATAAATCAGCAAATTTTCACCCACAGAAAACACAAAATTTATACCGAAAGTGATATTATCTATTTTAAGTTAAGTACACATAACGCCACTTAGTACATCTGTGAGTCAATAAATGAATAATGAAATGAAGAAATGCTCTGGCAAACAGTGTTCTATAAGTTTAGAAAAAGTCTTAGTTCTGGATTTGCACCCTGAGCCCTATCATGTTACCAAAGTACAGTGCACATGTGTGGTCTGAAGTTATTTTTTCTGCCTGATGTCAACTTCTCCCTTGTACTGCTAGAGAAAGAGGAAATTCATAACTGAATGTTTTGCTTTTCTTTTGTCACTTGAGCGGGACTCTTCGAAACATCATAAAAATTCAAATGGAATCACCAGGTTCCTTCATGAACAATGCGCCTGAACTGTTTCTGGAAAGGACCATGTCTCCTTTTCAGGTGCTAGTCAAGACATCAAGATGGAAAAGTGGAGTCCCTTTTTGGCCTGCTTGGCCATCGAAATATTCCTCTGCTTCTTCAGCTGTCACTCTATTTGAAGAGGATGACGTCTATCAGGAAGGCAGGAATAGAGCCTCGTGCTGTGTTTGTAACTGCCGTACAACTGAGGTACAATTGAGGTAACGCCGCTGTCCAACACGGTCCGCGGATCACAGGTGTGGGGTAGCAACCACTCTGCATCCATCGTCCTCCCCGCCCGATTCTCCACGGCGCCCCCTCCCCGCTTTGCTCCTCACCCCAACCCCACCCTCCCTTCTGGCAGCCTCAATTCTGCATGAGATTCTAGGGTTTGCTTTGGTTTGGTTAGTTCTGTCCCTTTGTTTTTCTGTATGCAGGGAAGAGTGGAATCATCATCAACTGTTTGTCTTTCCCCTTCTAGCTTATACTTAGCATCATTCTATATTTTTATTTGGTAAAGTGTTGTTTTTTTTCTTCACTAGGAAATCTGTGACTGTAATTTAATGACAAAGGACAAGTTTCCAATATGGGAACTGAAAACAGGAAAGAGGAGCTTCTCCTTCCCATCAGTCTTGACTTTGAAACTCCAGGTCACGAACTGTAATTACATGTACAGTGACTCTTACTAAATACTATTTTACTGATCCAGTGGCTCTCATTTTTTTGCTATTTCTGGATTTTTGAAACACCTATGATTCCCAGTAGTGAGGGAATTGATTGTATTCAGATAAAGTTTTATACAGATAAAGTTGCTTTCAAGCCTAATATTCAAAAGTCTGCTACATGGAACAACTATAAAAGCACAAACAAACAAACAAACAAAACAGTGTAGTAGCGCTTGCTTTCAAGATTTAAAATGGAAAATTAAGATTCACACCAAATAGAGTCATTCATATCAAATAAAAGTTGGAAAATTATTCCAAACACTTAAATTGTATAACCAGATTAAAAAGTAAAATAAAGGATTGATTTAATGAAAAAGAAACTGCCAATCATTCTGCAATATACACAAGTATCAAATCATGTTGCATACCTGGAACTAACATAATGTGTCAATCTCACCTCAATTTTTTAAAAAAGAGAGAAATGGTCCCTGGTCATCCATTTGGCACTTGTCCTCATCCTGGAGAGAATTGCTTTATCTTTCACAACTGCTTTGCTTTAAACATAAGTCACAAATGTCTTCAAGTCTTTGATCTATATTTTTTATGTTGCTTCTATTCCACGGAATTTTTGCTTTGATTTGGCCCACCTGATCAGTATACTTTTCATCATTCCTCACCTTGCTCATTTCCTCTATTGTTTATGCCTTCAAATTAAATGATATAACTACAGCAGCGTTTTCCATTCATCAAGTTTAGATGATGCCATTTTGTGGTGGCCCCATTTAAAGTTGGAGTTATTGGGCCTCCCTGGTGGCACAAGGAGTTAAGTCTCAGCACTGTGAAGCCATCTGCAGCCACTGCAGCACAAATTCGATCTCCGGCCAGGGAGCTGACCCACAGGGTGCAGCAGACCTCTCCTGTCTCCCCGCTGCTCCCCTCAGCAGTGGGTTTGAGTCCATCTGCCTTTTCTGCTCCCCACTCTCTCTCTGGTGAATCCTCCAACCTCCTGCACCTTTGGCCTGCACCCCAGATCTTGTATGAATAAATAAATAAATCTTTAAAAACAAAATAAAATAAAGTTGGAGTTATTAATTCTACTTCCTGTCTCTCAATTCTTACCTTCTTCTTTACGCTCTGATAGATCTAATTTTGGGGATGGAGTGTCTTCCTTGTTCTTTGCTTATTTCCAAGGGCTATCTAGTGCCATAATGGATCGCTTTTTCAATGACAATAATATAGTTTTACTCTTTACATATACTTGATAAATATACACTTATGCTATAAAAGTAGCATGTATCTCCAACTATACTAGGACATTAGATTTAAGATCACCTTTCAAAAATCAACTAAGAGAAAAACGTAGAAAACATAGGAAACTCATACCCAAATGAAACCAATTGAATCTGAGTTTATCAATCATCCTTTTTTCCTCATTTCCTATATCAGGAAATAAATTGATTCCATTAAAACCAGAACAGTGATTCAGGAAGACTAATCTATATAGAAGTCACACAATTACGTGGCAAGACAGAAATGGAAAAGTAGAGACTACTATTTGTTAAGAGAAGTTAGAAGTAAAGTCTGAAAATCTCAAAGAGATACATTCAAACTTCTTATTTATGTCTTTTTTTCTTTCTGAATTACTCACACCTTGTGTCTGTGAATGAAATGTGACTATTGGATGGACTTCTTGATGTATTTACTTCTTGAAGGAAATAAAAAGTTCAGATTGTGGAGTCGGTGTATAAGTGACCTAAGAGCTGGGTTTCCTTAGGAACAATGAAGAGAGAAAAAAGAAAAGAAAGAGAAGGAAGGGAGGGAGAGAGGGAAGCAGGGGGAGAGAGAGGGAGGGAAGGAGGGAGGGAGAGAGGACTGGAAGGAGGTAGAGTCCCAAGCACAGGGGCAGCACTCTCAATGAAGGGTTTCCAGTACAAATCAGTTGTTCCCTGTACGGAGTCTGAGATTGATTCATTGCACAATTGCAGAAAATAATGTGCAAAGAGAAGGCTATTTAGTGGTTCTCAGTCTTGAATGCACATTAGGAACTCCTGAGGCGGTCTGGCCCCACCACAAATCAATTAAATCAATCCTTCAGTGTCAGACCCAGCAGTTGGCATTTTTTAAAAAGTACCCAAATTGATTCTAATTTGCAGACAAGCTTGAGAACTGCTGTAGCAGAATAACTTAAAGAATACACAGATTTTTTTTAAAAGCATGATTTCATTATGTTTTAAATTAGCAGAACGCATAATTTATACAATTCTTCTTGAAAATTAGGTGCAAATTGAAAGGGAAAGAAAGGAGAGTTGCTGCAAGGAAAATTAAGAAAATTAGAGAAAACTAAACAAAAGAATTATTACTTTCATGAATGAAAATTATGAGAGTAGAATATAAAAATATGAAAACAGACACAAAAGGATATGAAACAAGAATAGGAATCATTAATTCTGAACTTTAACAAAATCTTCCACTTTAGCAAAACTTTGATGTGCACCAGAATAGAAATGGAGTGAAATATTCTAAAAACAATTTAGGGTCTTTGTAATTTAGTTCGAGAATATTTCTAATTTCCTTTTCATTCTGTCAATAAAGAAAATTCATTGTTCGGAGAATCTTAAAAATAAAAGATAAACATTTTACTCTGTCCTCAGTAGAATTAAAGATTGGATCTGGCCACTTTCAGAGAGAGGTATGAGCACCTGACTAGCCCCAAGCCAAAGGCTGAGCTCTTGGAAACTGGATTTGTCTAGCTTGAGACTAATGAATGACACTGAGCTTTCCTTTACTGACCTATAAGGATAAAAAATATTTTGAAACACTGTAGTTGTGTCAAATCACTATCACATCCTGTACTCTGGAAGCATCTCCAAAACTAGACAGTGCCTAGCAGTTTAAGTAAACTTCCCAAGGTCAGCCTGGCTTGGCCTATGATGTCTGATAATAAATTGAATTATCTTCCCATGAATTTTCCTATCTTACCATCTGTAAAAAGTTAATGATTTTAAACTGTTTCAGATGCATTTTTCTGAAGTATCAGAAATCAGCAAATTTTCAATAATCATGACTGGGATGGTGATGTGGTCTATACATTCATCTTCATTAGCTCTAAATTTTGCTCCATGCCCCCAAATGCTATTTTCTATAAGATTTGTGGAAATTGGGTCTCCCTGGTGGCCCAGGGGTTGAGTCTCAGCACTGTCACCTGTTGGCCTGAGTTCGATCCCTGGCCAGGGAGCTTCCCACATGGAGCAGCAGACCTCTCCTGTCTCCCCGCTGTTCCCCTCAGCAGTGGATTTCAGTGGATCTGCCTGTTTTGCTCCCCACTCTGTCTCTGGGGAATCCTCTCACCCCCTACACTTCTGGTCTACATCCCAGCTCTTGTATACATAAATAAATAAATCTTTTAAAAAAGATTTATGGAAAGTAGTTATGATGAAAATTCCATTTTATCAAACCTAAAGATTCAGTGATTGAATTTGTGGGTGCAGCACTTTCAAAGATGCTAGTCTCCGTTTTAAGGTGATGATGTCTTTGTTCAGAAGTGCTTCCTCATTTTTGATCATTTTAATGTCAAGTGTCCAACTTCACAATCATAGGTCACCTCTGAACATTGTCTTCCAGAAAGTACATTAAGATAAATGAGCAAGAAAAGAACAAGGTCAGTCTTCTGTTGCCAGCTGACGGTGCCCTGTGTAAGAGTCCCTCTCTCCTTCAGTCTTCCTCGCCGGCTTCCAGCCCCTCGAGGTCTCAGTCATCCTGTTGTGTGATCTCCATGGGTCTGCTCTTAGTGTGAATGAGTATGGAAAATCTCCTCATGCCCGAGCCTTTGGGCACCCCTCTCTTTGAAGTTTGTAGATTTTTCTCCCCAGCTTCTAAAGTTAGCCCCTGGGTCATACGCTGAAGAGACACATTCCTGAGAGATTCCTGGAAACCCCAAACGTTGAAATCCCCAAAATTTAGTTTTGAAAACTGCCATCCCTGTGGGGAAGAAAGCCTTCCAGGAGAAGAGCCAAATTGCCCCTTGGGGGAAGGACTAGCTCCTGTTTTCCTTCTGACGGACTCTTGGGACAGGAAGGAAGAGACCTGTGACAGCGTCCTTCCCAGCAGGGCTGCAGGAGCTCTGCTGAGGTAACCTTTCCGCCAGAGAGGAGAGTCCACATTCCATACTAATAACCACCTCGGATCAGAAAGTAATCCCTAAGGTGCTGTGTGACTCAACATCCAAAAGGGCAGCCAAACTCTGTGCATCTCCCTTAGCAGACGGAGGTGTCAGGTTGCAATGAGCCATCTACGTCAGGGGCTGTGTCCACCACGACTGGATCACTGGAATCCCAGAGGGACACCCCAGTGGGCAGGCTTCAGGATCCTCACGGGATTGTTCCCCATCTTCTGGAATTAACGTGCTTGTGAGAACATTCCGGAACACCACCCTTTCACTTTCCACCGGCTTTGGGGCTCATTGGGCTTGACTTGTGAGCGTGAGCCATTCCAGTGTATACCCAGCTGGATCTCAGGGTCCAGACCAGTCCTCTGTCTGTTGGCTCGAGCATGTGAGGTAGGTGGTCTCTCCCCGCCTGCTGAGAGGGACGTCCTAGGTGAGTGGTCCAGGGGTGTCAGCAGCGACCTGGCGCACAGCCAGGGGACCCTGTGACCCAGGCAGCATCGCCCGTGCTGGGAGGCAGAGCAAAGGCCCTGAGGTTGGATGGTGGGGACGGCAGGCCGCTCCCAGACCTAAGGTGGTGTCCAGCGCATTATGGTTTTATTGGTGTCCTTTAAGGACACCTAATGGCACTTCAGTGTCCCCTGTAACCAGGCATAACGGGAGACTAGGGAGAATTGATACTAATGCAAAATGAAAATTCTAGGATATTTAAATCATTAAAGTAAATACAAGGGAGAGATAATTATACAACATACAAGAGTTTAGACTTAGTGTAATGAAGTAACTTATAGGAGAAACAATAGCAGGTGTCACATACAAAGACATAAAAATTATAGGATTCGCTTAAAAAAATAAACCTGCATTTCCTGAATAGGAAATGTAGAAAATAAAGTGAAAGTGATACGAGACTGAAATAGAGAATTTTTGAAGGCGTTAAAAGCAAGAAAGCAGCCTGTTCTAAAGCTCACCTTCCAAAATTGCATTTATCTGCCCGAACGTGGCTTGATGAGATAGTACAGAGGTGGACATGCGCAGGAACGGGGACCGGGGACTTTGATGTGTTCTAGCAGACATGGCTTTCTTGGTGTCCCAGGAATTGTAGCTGAATGTTTAGGGCTGGATTTTAATGAAGAAGATGTCCATGGCTCTTTCTGAAAAATGTCCCAGACTCCTGGAAGAAATAATCAGTTTTGTGCAAAAGACTTTTAGCTAAATCTTTTCCCTATTCTTTGCAAAAGGGAAATTTGGACACAGAAATTAACAACAGAGGAGACATTCAACTGCTCCCACCCCAGGTTTCCTGTGTGTGAAGGACTTCATCCTGGGTCAGTGGAACATTTTCCCCTAATCACAGAGACGTTTGCGTAAACCAGTGTTTGCTTGAATAGCTCCATAACTTAGCTGTACACACGCCCATGAGGCGACTGGGAAAACAGCGCTGGGAGGTGAAACCACCCGCCAGTTTTACAGGTTCCAGGCCAGTCACAGCACAGTAGACAGGAGAAGCTTACGAGGGATGGAGAGTGTCAGCTTCCGCTGGTTCTGCCGTGAGGACATGGTTTGCTGGTTGAATTGCACTCAGAAGTCCTGGCTTTGATCTTTGCATGAGGGTATTTGACCACCATATTTGGGCATTATATTTGCCCAGCTGTCACTGGGGAATTAAAACACATCTTGGATGAGAAGCTTCCGACCAGCCCATGCTCAGACTGGCTCGTTTTCTACTACAGGAGTGGCACGTTGCTAGTTAGGAACCAAGAGTGTGCTTTGTTTGCAAATTTAAAAATAAAGAATCCTTTTTCTTCCCAAATCAGCATTGATAATAGGGTCCTGAGTTTAAAATGAGTAATGTTATTTTGTTTAGATATTTTAAAACACCAGGGAAAAAAATAGACCTAATTTCTCTGGCACGTCATACGTGCATTGTCACTGAGGCGTGCTGGTCGCCCCATTGCTGGGGGCTTAGTCCCTGGGGTGCAGCTATCTGCACTCATAAGCAACACCCCAAAATTGGCCTCCATTCTTGGTGGTCAACTAGCCTCATGCAAAGAACAAATCTTGCAAACATCAAATAATGAAAAAAAGTGCTGGAGCAGAATACAAAGAAGTTACTAAGACTTTATGCTGATCCTGTATCTGCCAACCAGAAACAACAGTTTTTTCATAATTAATGCAAATCCTTAGACTTAAGAGCATGATTATACATCTAAAAATGCTGTAAAGGTAGTAGAAATTGAAATACACTGCTTTCAAAGCAAAATATAGGTGAGGCATGTTTTAATTATCTTTTCTTTTAAAATTTAAATAATGTCATTTGTTTTAATAGCAGAGTGATTAATGATGCAATTAGATGTGTTAAAAATAGCATAACTCCAAGTAGGAAATTATATATTCAAGTGTAAAAAAATCTTACTCATGAAGTATTAATTTACTTTACAAAAACAGACATTTTTATCACTATTAAAGAAATTTGGAAGCAATTTGGAAAGAGCTGATGGGTAAAAAAGGGTGTTTCACAATACTTTCATGTAAGCTTTTTTTACATCAAATACATACTTCAGTGACTAGTCTAAGGTGCAGTTTAGTTTGACAAGTCTCTTGATTATCAAGATAATATGTCTTGGTCACAAAAAAAGACATCTGTTTGTTTTGGATTTTAGATAAAAACACTAACAGAATTTGCACTTCATGCTTTGTTTTTATTTTTAATATGAGAAATGGAAAGAATAAAGATAGTGGGCATAAGAAAAGTTGGCTTATCCATGCACTTCCTGAATCCAAAAGCTGTCTCCACTTCTTCTAGAGAAGACCCTTCTGTCCAGAAGGGCTGAACTGTGGACCACAAGTGACCAATAACCACACTCATCGTTGAGGGACATTTGAACTGTTCCCACTTGTTGGCGAATATGAATAATGCTGCCACGAGCCTCCTAGGAGACTTAGGGCTCCAGATGGGAGCTGGGGGAGAGGGAGCCCCATGGTTTGGGCTGGCATGACTGGCATATGTCTTCTTGCCAAGACGCTGGAGATGGGGAGAGAAGAGAGTGTGGATGAAGGATAGGAAGACTCAGGGTCTGGGTTCTGCCTCCCTTTGGGAGCCAGAGAACATAGGACAGGTAGACTGACCTCCCATTATACACCCCCATGGCGGCTGTAGGGGCCTGGTAGCCAACGGCAGGTGCAAAATGGAAGATTTAAGGACAGGTGGGTATAAAGAAACAGAGCAAACGAAAAACGAGTAGAAATGAAGGTGTCTCCACCGTTAGACTCATCAAAATGACACAGGGTAGAGCAACTTTTCCCACTGTTCTCATCCACCATGCTGCTTCTTCGCTTGCCAGAAGAGTTTTGTGAGACCACATGCTATTTCCTCCAATTTCTGACAGCTTTGCTGGACTATAATTTGTATCAGTCAAGTGCATCATTCAGTGGTTTTAGTCTATTCATCAAAATTAGAACCTTTAGTACAGTCAATTTTAGAACAGTCCTGAAAGAAGCTGTGCCAGTTAACGCTGCCCAGCCCCGCCCTCAGCCCCAGGTCTGACGGTGCCAACATATTCGCTTTCTGCAGATTGGCCCTTCTGGATGGTGGGGGAACAATCAAGCAGTGTGAGGTCTCCCATGTCTTGCTGGTGTCACCCAGCAGAATGTTTTTGAGGCTCCCCCACATTGTGCAATGTATATTAGTCCACTTCAATTTTCTGCCAAGTAAAATTTGATGCACAGACATGCCACACATTGCTTACTCATCGTTGAGGGACATGTGAACTGTTCCCACTTGTTGGCAAGTAGGAATAATGCTGCCGTGAACCTCCTAGGAGACTTAGGGCTCCAGATGGGAACTGGGGGAGAGGGAGCCCCATGGTTTGGGCTGGCATGACTGGCATATGTCTTCTTGCCAAGACGCTGGAGATGGGGAGAGAAGAGGGTGTGGATGAAGGTCACAGGCTCCTGCCGTTATCAAAGATACTCAGCAGATGTTCTTAATCAAATGTTTCTTCATTTGGCAAATGCCCTTTGGATGTTGGAGGGCGAACACAGCTGCCGGAAGAGCCTCTTCCTCCAGGAAGACCAGTTTGTTTGTAGTCTTTTCTTTTTTTTTTTTTTTAAGATTTATTTTTTATTTATACATACAAGTTGGGGTACAGGCCAGAAGCGTGGGGCGGCGAGAGGGTTCACCAGAGACAGAGTGGGGAGCAGAACAGGCAGATCAGAAGTACACTGCTGAGGGGAGCAGCGGGCGAGGCAGGAGAGGTCTGCCGCACCATGTGGGATTCTCCCCGGGCGGGCGTCGAACTCGCGTCGCCACTGCCAACAGCTCCACAGCGCAGCGCTCAACCGCTGCGCCACCGGGGAGGCCCTCATTTTTTTTTTAAATGAAGGAATCCTTTAACTCAGTGGGTGTGGTTCTTCCACATCATGAAGAACAGTGGACTTTATTAAAAATCCACTAATTGAAATGCTACCGTCATCCATAATATATCTTCACAGAAAATTCTACAATAACATTTGACTAAATATCGGGTACTGTGGACTAGCCAAGTTGCTCCAAAAATTATCCATGTAGATTCAGAATTAATTCTATACTGGCATAATTCCCAATAGCTGGGTCTTGCTTCCTGTGTTTAGTATCTGGACATAGATGGCAGGAGCGGAAAGGGCTCACTGCTCTCTCACTCCCTCTGCTCGCCCAGTCTCTACGTGGCTGTTTGGCTCTCCCAAATGCACGATTGGACCTGTGCAGGTGGGTGCTCACCTGCCATCTATCTTCAGTGAACTTTCATGAAACAAAATCAGCAGAGGCCAGCCATACACAGCCCACACCCAAAACTAGCCCTGCGTAATTCCCGCAGGTGGCACATCAGCTAGAGCCCAGGTCCGGAGCAACAGACCCCACCTCTCCATGGCGTGGACGGCATCTTTGAGGACAAGCTGCCACAAAGCTTTTCGGTGGGGGGAGGGGCAACCACTCCAGCTCAGTGTTCAACTTCACGAGAAGGATCATTCCAGGCCGGCAAGCAGTGACAATCAATGTTCCAACAGAACCTGATGCCTGCGTTTATCGGACATGTGAAAAATAGTCTGGTGTGCGCATTCTTCTTCTTGAATCCTGGCTGCAGTCTAGCCTTGGAAGACATCCAACAAGGAAATGCAGAGTTAAAGTTATCGGGAGCTAGAAACTGAGAAATACAGAACCCAGAGCTCAACAGCCCGCCTCAGCCACCAGGACGCTTTTGTTATTTGTGAGGTATGAAAACTGTCAATCAACACGGATGACATAGGACAGAACTGGCCCTGTGATTCCACGGGCCATCGGTGGGCGGAGGTGGCAGGTGCTGTCTGCATGGGTGATGTCCACTGGCTATGTGGGTTGGTATTTCAAGAACATGCAAGAATAGAAACCAAATGTAAGAGAGATTTAGAGGGATAGTGTTGGGGGTCTTCCTGGTGGCGCAAGGGGTTAAGTCTCAGCTCTATGAGGCTATCAGCGGCCACTGCAGCACGAGTTTGATCCCCGGCCAGGGAGCTTCCCACAGGGCACAGCAGACCTCTCCTGTCTCCCCGCTGCTCCCGTCAGCATTGGATTTCAGTAGATCTGCCTATTCTGCTCCCCACTCTGTCTCTGGTGAGTCCTTTCACCCCTGCACCTCTGGCCTGCACCCCAGCTTGGATGCATAAATAAATAAATCTTATAAAAAAAATAGAGGCTGGTGTTACACAGCTTTTCCCGAGACATTCTCCTGACCCCACGCTGTGAGGAGAAGCCGGCCTTTGTCCCGAAACACACCGAGGGCCTGTCACGTTCGCCTGTCACGTTCGAGGTGTCAAACGGCAGATGACAGGTGGCTCGCTGCGGGAGAGGTGAGCGCGCTGGTTTACACCTGGAAGGGCCTTGTCTACCTCGGTGAGGTCTCTGACACTGGCAATTGCACATTCCAGCTTTTAATTACTGAAAATTTGCTCGCAGGAAATAATGAAAGTAAGCGTGTGATGCAAGAGCCGGACGAAGCAGAGGATCCTCTCTCCGGGATCCAGTCCCACCTGCTCCTGCCCCCAACTGCTACTTCACGTGAGCGAAGTGTGCGAAATTAGCGAGATTTGCCTATGAAATCCCCAGGAGACATATTTTCTAGAGCAAAATATGATTTTTAACTATCTCTTGAAGCAAGAAAAGGAGCGCTGTTAGAGAAGTTCATTATGACACAGCTACAGTCTGGTTAAAGCTCAGATCTTGTGAAAGTGACTCATTTGTTGTGTAGAACCTCCTCGGCTTCCAGGGGTGTTGGGGTTATATACCAATCAACCCATCACACGTCAGAAATATTAAAGTTGGGGGCCTCCCTGGTGGCGCGGCGTTTGAGCACTGCGCTGTGGAGCTGTCGGCAGCGCGCGATGCGAGTTGGACGCCCAGCTGGGGAGAATCCCACATGGTGCGGCAGACCTCTCCTGCCTCGCCCGCTGCTCCCCTCAGCAGTGTATTTCTGATCTGCCTGTTCTGCTCCCCACTCTGTCTCTGGTGAGCCCTCTCACCGCCCCACGCCTCTGGCCTGTACTCCAGCTTGTATGTATAAATAAATAAATCTTTAAAAAAAAAGAAATAGTTAATAAAAAAATCTTGTTAAAAAAAAGGAAATACTAAAGCTGGAAATGCATTTAATAGCCTAACAACTGAACATCCTAGCTTAGCCTAAGCTGCCTGATGTGTGCTCAGAACACTCTCATTAGCTTACAGTTGGTCAAAAGCATCCCACACAGAGCCTTGTCCACACTCCAGTCTGGCTTATGATCTGTGAGTGTTTATGGGTGCTAGACTGACACTGAAAACCTGTAGGGTCTGGTGACTTCATGATTGTCTGGCCTCTGCCAGCATCGTGCCACACACAGCACTCCCTCGGAAGTGATCGAAACTCCGCACACTCTCTATTGAATACATACATCACTTCTGCACCATTTTGAGGTCGTAAAGTCAAACTAGCATAGGTTGAGGACTACCTGTACTGTATTTCTTTTTAAAAAAAAGGTTTATTTATTTATGCATACAAGATCTGGGTGTAGGCCAGAGGTGTGGGGTTGTGAGAGGATTCACCAGAGACAGAGTGGGGAGCAGAACAGGCAGATCGACTGAAATCCACTGCTGAGGGGAGCAGCAGGGAGACAGGAGAGGTCTGCTGCACCATGTGAGAAGCTTCCTGGCCTGGGATCGAACTCGTGCTGCAGTGGCTGCAGACATCTTTATAGTGCTAGGACTTAGCCCGTTGTGCCACCAGGGAGGACCCTGTGCTGTATGTCCCAACTGCCCATGCTAATTTCCTCAGTGCGTGAGACTCAATCACTTGGAATAATGTAATTGAAATGTTAAAGGAACTCTGATACATAATGGTTGGTGATTGGCGGACCTGAGTTTCAATCAATTTGTTACCTGTGAAATCCTGGACTAAGTATCTCTCTCATCATCTTCTTCTACCAACTGGAAAAATAATATCTCAATGATATGACCATATCATTGTATATGTGAATCACTTGAGACACATTGGCAAGTTCCGGATAAAATTTTCTCAAATGTTTGAACAAGTCTCAAATGTACTGAAATGCTTGATAACATGGACTTTCTCAAGCTTGCAAAGATCTGTTGAAAGAAATACTTTCCACTGTCATTTGGTTTGTATTCTCTTTCATGGAATAGAAGCTGGTACATTTACCCAATAAATATATGATGGGGAAATACTGATTTCCTTATAAATTATATCTGATCTAGACTACTGTGTGACTTTTTTCATGGGAAAAAAGGTCTTTCGGTACAATGGCTATTTTTCATGGTCACTAACATCCACCCAACATGCCATTTGCAGTCTAGCTCTCAGCCTGGAGGCCCTTAACACTTGGGTCCTAGTTGGATTGGACCAATAGGATACCAAGGTGGGAGAGCAGAGGCAGGAGGGGAGGGAGGACAAAGCACCTCTTTTTTCTCCTGGGTCCCCAGTTGTCAGACTTTTGCCCCAGAGGACATGTCTTCCAGTGACAAGGAGCTTCCCCCAGCTCCAGCTGTAGCTGGATTCAGAGCTCAACCTCCTCTCATGTTCTCTTTCAATTTCATGCAGTTTCCATGTGCTATGATGTATTATTATTCCATGCATTTTTTCAATCGTTTAAAAACTACCATTTTCACCTCACAGTCCATACGAAAGCAACTGGTGGTCGCCATTCAGCTTGTGGTTGTGGTTTGCTAATCCTCGGATTTTAAAACAATGGAAAAAATGTAAGGTTTCAGCAGTCTGCAGCAGCAGTACGATAAGGAAGGAAGGAAATAAGTGAGAGAAAGGGGAGAATGAAAAACTAGTTACACAAGAATACAGTTAGTCGTACGAAGTACCGTTACTAAAACAGAAAAGCATGATAACACACAAATTAATAGCTGTGTCCTTTAAGAATTACCATGGAATAACAAAATATGGCGTGTTCATATCATTTCAAGGTTTCCCCACAACCACTTACCAGAATGAAAGAGGACTTCTTCAAAGACTAGTTC
The DNA here is from genome assembly GCA_004024925.1 of Scalopus aquaticus. Lineage (NCBI taxonomy): Eukaryota > Metazoa > Chordata > Mammalia > Eulipotyphla > Talpidae > Scalopus > Scalopus aquaticus. The sequence goes on along the minus strand of PVIJ01004079.1, from coordinate 60,101 downwards.
CCTGTAACCAAATGACTCACTCAAAAATTGACGTAAATCAATATAAAGCCTCCAGTCATAGCAAGCCCACAAGAGGAAGAATTCTTTGGGCTTCGTCTAGTTGTCACTTTCTACTTGCTGGATGATTTGAAGACCAATTGTAATAACATTGCCTTTTTTCATTGGAAAGTATCCTACTGCTACTTCCTTCCTTTATTGACTGGAATGTCTAATGCTGTGCACTGAAAAATATTCATAATTACTAAGATGTCAAACCATGACGATGTCTTTGTTAAAAAAAGTCAGTTCATTTTTCCTTGATTGTTATTTCATAAGCAAATCTGAATTAACATGGCCAGAAACCCAGAACATACAGCAGTGCAGGGTGCTGGCTGGATTCTCACTGTGAATTGGTACGTGTCTGGTTCTGCACGGTCCAGGGTTGAATTATGCTGACAACTGGAAGTCAACCCTGGTACCTGTGAATGTCACGTTATTTAGAAAAAGGATGAGGTCACACTCAATCAGGGCTGGTTACAATCCCATGTCAACAGAGAACAACAAAGAGACACAGAGACTCTCATCTGACTATGGAAGCAGAGATTGGCGTCAAACTCTTAGAAGCTAAAGAACACCGGAGATTGCCAGGCCCCCACAAGAATCTGGAAGAGGCTGGGAAGGATTTTACCCTATAGATGTTCCACAATGTACAATTTACATAGTAATTAGAAGCCTGGTCTTGCCAACACCTTGGATTTGGATTTAACAGCCTCAGAACTGTGAGACAATATATTTCTGTTGTTTGAAGCCACCCAGGTGGTCATAGTTCCTTGTAAGATTCCTAGAAAGATGATACAGACACAAGTAATCCACAGCTTGCACCTACTTATCAAACCACAGCCCACACTCTCACTACTGGCCTGTGATTTGCTTCCACCCATGATACTTGCAACAATTCTGGAAGGTTCTCCTAGAACCACTTTTTCCACATGCAGGGAGCAGGGAATCCTGGAGTCCTAGGGTCTGTATATACTGACCACTGCTCCCGTAGCTTGGAACCCTATTCTATAGACTCTGCAGGTGAGGCTGAAACTACTCTCATACACACCGCTTACAAGCACACCAGAATTTACACTCTCCCCACCCTCAGTTCCTTATTAGTTCCTCCTGGGAGCGTGCCCTTACTAAATCATTCTAGCATGACACTCATCTCTCCGCCTGTTTCTGGAGGGAGCATTCTGTGACAGCCCTAGAATTCACATTTCTCTTATTTTCCCTAGAAGACACCTGCGACTTTCTCACTAGGTCGCTCAGCAGGGCGAGTAAACACTTAATGAAAATAGATCACGATAGTCACAAGATTAGTATCAAAAGTAATTCATATAAATTTCAAAATGGAGATTGATGTGTTGTTCATTTGCTATCTTTATAACTTCTGAAGCTATAATCATTTGCTTTAGAAGACAAAAGAGATAACGGATAAAAAAATATGAAGGAAACATAAAAAAATATTCTTCATGGTTTGTAACATATTTAACACAGGCATATCTTATTTTGTTTTTGTTTTAAGTTCTCTTTCCACTATTTAAAAATAGCAGGTGTAGGGATACAGATAACAAGCAAATACAAATTTAGAAGTGTCTCTGGGTAGTCAATGAGTATGTTCCATTGACGGGCTCCACGTATTGACCCAGAAACAACCACATTGAGTGTCAAAGGCTCTTGTAATAACGTCAATCAATTACTTGATTAATCTCTATATCTATCAATCTTCTACCTCCCTGTTATTTGTTTCCTATAATTGGAAATAGTATAATCCAAAAGACAACACCATTTTATTTTTTATTTGAAAAAACAAAGTAGCTGATGGTTCTATTCCTGCCTTCTTAATGACTAAGTCGTAATATTTCACAAAAACATTATCGCCAACAACTATTTTTTGCTATACTTCTGTCATTTCCTTAACGCTGCTTCTATTGTAGAAATAACCATGTGTGCTTTTGTCATAGACTTATCTGTAGCCCAAAAGCACCGTGGAAATCTGTGACAGGGTATAATTAATTATTGACACTAAGTAATCATAAGGGTCAAATGCAAATTCGAACCTAGTCCTAATTAATCCCCTAATCATCAGAGATTAATATATTCATTGCATACAAGTGAGTTGATTTAGTTGTCACACAAACTACAGGGGTTCAGTTCTGACTGTGTGACTTATGAGCTTTGTGACCTTGAGCAAGTTGCCAGACCTATGAAAGGATTATAGTATAAATGATAATGGACACCGGAAGATTAAATAAATTGATGCACATAAATCCCTCAGCACTATATTGACCACAGTAAGCACTAATTTAACAACATACAGATTTAATAACATACAGTAAGTCCTCACTTAACTTCACATTCATGTTATTGGAGACTTGACTACAAGCAAATTTATGGATAACAAAACCAATTTGCCATAGGTTGGTTGATTGATATAAACTAGAGCTAAGTTCCTGTATGGCGTATTTCTGGTCGCAAGACATCACCAAACTTCCCAATAAAGATCCCAAACACTTTCCATACCCAACGTACATTTGTATCACCCACTTATTTTCCAACCTGCTTATTCCAGTTCAGGGTCATGGGTGGCCAGAGCTGATCTAAGCAGTTGGGGTGCAAGATGGGACCCCAAGTGGCACAGATGCCCATTCATCACACACACTCATTCTGCCTGGGACACCTAAGACTTGCCATGTGAATGTCTTTGGGGTGTGGGGAAAACCAGAACTCCCAGAGAAAACCCATGCAGACGTGGGGAGAACATGCAAATGCCACACAACCATGCCCCGGCTGGGAATTGAGTTTTATTCTCATCCACGTTATAAAAAAGGACATCGAACAAAGCAATATTGTTTGATGGCTTGCTGGGTCATTTACATGCTTGCCGACTAAATATCTGATTCTGTTGTATGTGAGATCTGCTAAGTCCCAAGCGCTGCCTAAGACATGAGTGACACCGTGGAGCAGAGGGTGACTTTCCTCATCAGATGTTTGCAGACAGATGGCCAATGAGAATTGTAAACCCCATAGTACAGGGCGCTAGACTGCCCTAGATGACCGTGAGAGGCAGCACCCCTAAATGTGTGTGAAGAAAGACAGCAGCAGGTGGTGCCCTGGTGGCATAAAGGGTTAAGTCTCAGCACTATGTAGCTATTGGCAGCCACTGCAGCACAAGTTCGATCCCCGGCCAGGGAGCTTCCCACAGGGCGCAGCAGACCTCTCCTGTCTCCCCGCTGCCTCCCTTTCAGCAGTGTGTTTCTGTACATGACAGGGGACGTGAAGCACCAGAGGAGCAGTAGAATTTACTCGAATGCTAAACAAGACATGTGTCCTGCCAGGAGAGAGACGCGTGTTTAAAATCATCATAGGGCGAGTCTCGTTCAGAGCCTGCTCTAGTCTCAGGAGAAGGCACCAGAGATGCCTGGCCCAGTTTTGTCATCTTAAAGCCAAATTATGAAAGTCCATCTACTCTAGGGAGTAGCCAGTGTAGACGCAGAGGGATGTTTGAAAATTATAAAAATAAACAGCATCTCTGCTGTTTGTTTATACTATATAAACATATACAGTAGATCCATTATCTTTCATCTGACAATAATTTCCCCTTAACCACTCTGTACTATCAAATTTTAAATTCTGTTTTTCACTTCCTTTTGACATCCCATTTGCTTGTGCTTAACAAGCCTAATTGGTGGGGCTAAGACGAACAATAGAAACTGTTTCAATAGGACGCATCTGGCAGACACTAAAGCTAAAGAGCATCCCTGCATTTTATTTATAACATAACTAGTATGTTACATGTTATTTATAAGTTATTTATAACATATAACTTTTTATCTGAAAATAATCTTCCCTTAACCACTTGGAACTATAAACCTTTATACTTTTTGGCCTACTATCAAACAGTCCCTTAGCAACTTCGTACTCCCCCAACTCCTGGGTACAAACTACGGTGTCCATCCTTGTCACCAGGTGTCCTCACAAAGCCCTATAATGGCCTGTGTGGAACTGGCCAGGATACCAGCGCCTTGAGACCCTCACAGATGCTTGTGTTCAGGAGAAGTTTCTAGAATTCTCCTGCAGTGTTGTAAGGAAAGAGCCTGACCTGGAAGCTGGCCAGCGAGACACAAATCCTGAAGGACTCAGGATATACAAACACTACTGTAAATTGAAACAATAACTAATAACTCCCCCCTCAGAAGCTTGGTGCCAGAGATACAATGTATTAATGAATGCTTAATGCGACAGAAGAGGAAATTGTTTATCATCATTAATACATGCACTTTGCTTTCCTAGGGTATTGAAAGTATCTGAACTCTGTGATTCTGAAATTAGTCATAACTCCAGAAGCCAACAACACAATAAAGGTTCAGAGTTCCCTTAATATGTTTATAATCATGATAATTCCACTGTTCACAATGCTACGATTTACAATGGCTAAAGCAAGACCCCCTAGCATAAATCCAGTTCATTTCCAACAAGCAGCTTAGTAGATGAATGCACGGGTTAGGAAAATATGTGTGGAAATAATCAGGAGAGCCTCTGGACTTCACACCAGTTGGATCTACCAGCCCTGATATTGATATTGCATGTATTATTTTTTAATCCCACCAACCGTGTGAAGAAGATAGTCTCATTGTTTCTATTTTACAGTTAAGGAAGCTGAGTGCCCAGGGAATAACCGTCTTCAGACGGTACACGGGGGTGGGCAGTGAAACGGGCTCCCTCTCAGTGATCTGACCTGCATCTCCACTATGTGATCTTTGCAAATGTAATGACAAGCAATCACGACTCAAATGATAACCGCTAAGAATCAAACGAATCCTGTATGGCAGGATTGGGGGTGTGGGGCGTAGGTGACGCGTTTCATGAAGAAGTCAGGGACATTTTGCTCCATGGGAGAAACCTTGATCATTTTGCTAAGAAAAGATCTGGCCACTGTTAGAATACAAAGGAGCACGTGAGAGTCTGGGTACCAGAGGGACATCCCAGTGCGAGGACGGAGCATGCGCAAAGGCTTAAAGATGAACTTGACGGTGAAGGTGAGAAGGGCAGCCGCAGTCACTGCAAGCCCGCAGGTCGAGGGCTGGTGTCTCAGCAGCGAGGGGGCTCTGCAGAAAAGAGGTGGCAGAACCAGGTGGCCTCGCTGTCCACCGGGATGCAGCTGACCAAGAAAGTCAGGTGGAGCATTTCACCCCATTTTGTGCAAAAGAGTACAACACCAGATTTGGATTTTTAAAGAAGATTTATTTGTTTATGCATATAAGAGCTTGGGAGCAGGCAGAGGTGCGGGGTGGTGAGAGGATTCCCCAGACATAGAGTGGGGAGCAGAACAGGTGTATTGACTGAAATCCACTGCTGAGGGGAGCAGCAGGGAGACAGGAGAGGTCTGCTGCGCCCTCTGGGAAGCTCCCTGGCCGGGGATTGAACTCATGCTGCAGTGGCTGCGGACAGCTTCATCGTGCTGAGACTTAATCCGCTGGAGGCCCACAGATTTGGATTTGAAGAAGAAAAAAGTCACTCGTATCAGGAATCAGAGATCACACAAAATACAGGAAGACAGGAAAAGCATCAGCTGTGGCAGAATCTACCAGAGAAATGGTCAGGTGGTCATAGGAGAAATGGAAGGGGGAGGCATGAGCGAATTTTAAGGATGGAAGATTGAAATTTGCCAGATCTTGGGACCAACATGAAGTGAGAGGAAAGGAAGGGTGGGAAAGAATAAAAGTGGAAAGCTGGTTTTCAGTTTTCTGTCTTGCTAACTGGAGGCCTTGTTAATGTTTAGGGTTCAGAAGGAAGAGCAGATTTGGGAAGAAGAGAAGTTTAGAAAGTGTGAAACATCAGTTTTTTTGCATGCATCCATTGGCTATGACAAATTTGGATGAAAATATTCATTTGCATCTGGACCTGACTCATTTAGTAACCCAGGAGCACATGCAAAATGCAAAGACAAGATTCATGTGGAAAAAAAGCAGCGGGAAAAAAAATGTATATAGCATCGTAAAAAGGTCTGGTTATTAAATGTGGTTAATAACTAATTTAATCTAAATATATATACATTTACAGATATATTTGATACATGTTGGCTAACCACCACTCATTTTTGTGGTGGATTTCAGTATGATCATATTTAAGCATTTTGACCCTTGTGTCTATAACCCAGGCCCAGAATTCCCTGTATCTATACAAAATCTATATAAAATAACTGGGCCAGGATGAAAATATTATTAAGTACTTCTGTTTTCACTTTAGGATAAGAGAAATAATCATCTCAAGACATCTTTTAATTGAAGATTTTAAATAAAATGAATGTGTTGGTTCTTATAAGTTGAGATACATAACATTATGTGGAGTGTAAGCTTTCAAAAGAGCCTATTCACACTTTCTGATTTATCCTTGAAATGATCTTTTGAGGAAAGGATACTTACTGCCACTTTATAAATGAGGAACTTGACTTTCTAAGATTTTATCTCAATTTCTCCCATCGTTAATCAGCTAATAAGCAGAAGCCTGGGCCAACACTTTCTTCTCTTAAATTTTATTAATTCCATCTCATAAATTCCATTCTCTTTCTCTATTACATCTTTACATTATTGGGTTGGGCTTTTGGCGGAAGACACTGTCTTCCTAAAACTTCAGAAAAATCATAGGGAGGAACTGAAGGAGATAGGCTTGCAATGCAAAGAGAATAAGGAGTCACTCACAGGGACACATTCCTGGAAGAAACAATTACATGGAGATTGGGGGCAGGGAGTCGCCATGGAGAGCCCGCAGTGTAGGCTCTGTCCTGAAGAAATCTGAATGGTGCTGCTGGTGCCTCTCCAAGGCAGGCCCCAGAAAATTCTGGTGTCTCAGTCTCTCTGTTGTTGGAGGGGTTGGCAGAAGTAGGACTGAAAACAGGGGCATGAAGCAAGTTTCCCATAAAAACCACCTTCACCCATCATGCGCCACCTCAAAGTGTGTAATTAGAGACAAAATATGAAAAAGTCGAAACTGGGCCCAGATGGCATGGTGTAAATGGCCTCAGTCTTGAACAAGGGGACTGAAGGGGGCGGAGATGGGCAATGAGGCTTGAAAGTTGACTATAGAATGAAGGACCCAGAGGGGAGGGCAGAGGGAGAGAAGGGGCCCGAAGGAAGCAGAGAGGAGGGCCCACAATGGACTGTGGGGGGCACGTGGGCGACCCAGTCTCGGGTGCACTGGGGTGGGGACCCCTGAAGGATTGGGGGACTCCTAGACTTCCAAATGGCAACAATAACGTAAGCCAATGTTTCCTCAATTAACAAATGAACGAATTAAAAAGAAAAGAATGGAGAGCTAGATATAAAAAGCAGGGCACAAATACCTTCAAGAGATACTCCCAATGTTCAGTCACCAATAATAAAGGGGCAAGGAAGAGTGTAAGATGAAAGGAAAACAACAGAACTGAAAATAAAATGGTGAAGATAAAAGGAGAAGGGGAGAAAGTTGGGGAGTCTGATGGAAATACCCTTTCATCATCTGAAATGGGGACAGCAGCCCAGAGGGAGCTGAGACTCACGCTGCCACTGCCACGCGGGACTTAAAATCCTTGGAGCATCAGCAGGAAAAGTGGGAAGTGCAACCAGAGGGCTGACAGCTCTCGAGATTGTAGCTTCTATTTCGATGTACATTTCACTACGCACAGGCAGTGTCGTTCTTCACTTGTTTCTCCAGGAACATAGTACTTTGCTAAAAGCAAAGACATCGCTTTGAAAAAATCCAAGCATCTTGTCTTCTATATTTTCTCTCTTTTTTTGTCTTATGGTAAGACCTCCTCCTTTCCAACTTTGAAAGAAAAACGTCTCATAAAACCATGATGCGGTTTAAACATCTAAAAGAGTTTTCACCTATTGGAGTAAGAAAACAAATCCAGCATTTGAGACTGGTTTTCTTTGTTTACTAATCCTCACATGTAAGCAACTCATCTTTGACTTCATTGCATCGCCCAAAGTCCTGTCCTTTGTTTTTTTTATATTCTTCCAACTTGTAAAATAGAGAAGCCAGGTTAATTAACATAAATAGAATTGGAAAAACAAAGGCAGCAGCTGAAGCTACAGTGCCCACAGGGGTTGGGAGGATTCTTAGGCCAGGGTTATGGTGGAACAACACCCACCTATCACCTCTCTGAGACCAGTAGGTTTACACATGTAATGACAGCAATCAAAAAAATCAGCTAAGCGAATGAGTTTAGAAGTGTGGTTTGTTTTACAGCTTATTGTTTGCTTTCTCAATTTTTGTTCTTATTTAATTGCAAGTGACTTTGGAACAAGGAAGGGATCCAAACATCCATTCAACAGACATTAGTCCAAGATTTCTGTGTGCCAGGTAGGTTTCTGGGCACTTGGATGCCTCAAAAGCCAAAACAGGTAAAGAGTCTGCCCTTGTAATGAATCAGAGAGAATGAAGTCTGTTGTTAGATTATTTACAGAGTCAAACTGTTAAATTCAAATTGTTGTGTCTTTATTGGATTCATCACAAATATTCACTCCCAATTACCAAATTGTGCAGATAAAATATGCAACAAAGATTAGCACTGCTTGCATCTCATAAATCACAATTGATAAAATCAGAGTATAAAGTGCATAGGCCTCTCATAAGATTAGAAATGGAAGCATGACCTGATGTTAATATGAGTCAGAATAGATACTTCCTAATAAGCAGAATAAGAAGAAGAAATATCAGTGTCTTAGCAACACAGCAGAAAGTCCAGTCTCCAAGCTATTCAGTAAATAGATATAAAAACAGCAACTAGATGGAAAAGTTACACATTTGTAGTTACTACATTTAACAAACATGGATCTCTTTATGACACCGGGCACAACTGAAACACTTTCCCTTTATTACTATGCTAGTTCCCGTAGCATTTTGGGATGAGGTAGTATAATCTTCTCTGTCAGATAAAACAGTTTGTTCCTAGATGTGCCCATGGAGGAAGTGGCAGAGCTGAGATTTGAACACGGAGCCCAGTGGTTTAGCTCCAGATGGTTTTGGAACACACACTCTTGTAGGAGGGACAGTGACAGGCTGACATGCTGGTGGAAGAATAAGATGTACAGCTTTAAAGAAGTTACCTCGTTTTCTCCCTGTGTATGCCAACATTTAAAATGCACACATTGGGGGCCTCCCTGGTGACGCAAGGGGTTAAGTCTCAGCACTATGAAGCTGTCTGCAGACACTGCAGCAAGAATTCGATCCCCGGCCAGGGAGCTGCCCCACAGGGCACAGCAGACCTCTCCTGTCTCCCCACTGCTCCCCTCAGCAGTGTACTTCAGCAGATCTGCCTGTTTTGCTCCCCACTCTGTTTCTGGGGAATCCTCTCACCACCCCACACCTCTAGCCTACACCCCAGTTCTTGTATGCATAAATAAATACATCTTTTAAAAAAATACATCTTTTGGTCCAGAAATATTATTACTTATGGGAAGTTGAACTCAAGTCTACTGTTTGCTCCGAGTTTGTGCAGATCCCACCTGTTTGAGGCTCAGTTCCATAAGGCTGAGTCTCCTCTCTCTTCAAGCTCTGCTCTCAAGTACAGGCCGCCACCTGTGTGTCCGACTCACTGGCTATAAACCACTGGCTGTCACAACCCCCTCTTGGATTTGATTAGTTAGCTAGGAGACCTCACAGAACTGAGAAAAAAACAAAACAGTTTACTTACTAGAGTATCAGTTTATTGCCAAGGACATAAACAGATACAAATGAACTACCAGGGTCTTCCTGGTGGCACAGGGGTTAAGTCTCAGCACTACGAAGCTATCGGCAGCTACTGCAGCACGAGTTCGATCCCCAGCCAGGGAGCTTCCCACAGGGCGCAGCAGACCTCTCCTGTCTCCCTGCTGCTCCCCTCAGCAGTGGATTTCCGTGGATCTGCCTGTTCTGCTCCCCACTCTTTCTCTGGTGAATCCTCTCACCCGCCCCCCCACACACCTCTGGCCTGCACCCCAGCTCTTGTGTGCATAAATAAATAAATCTTAAAAATAAAAAATAATGAACTACCAGGTGAAGAGATGCATCCGGAGTGGGCCAGAGGGTTCCAAATATGGGAGTGTCTGTCCTCTGGAGTTTGGGGCATTCCACACTCCTGGCACCTGGATGCATTCTTTTTCACCAAGCCAGAAGCTGCCTGACCCCCACAAATCATACATTTTTAAGGAGGTTTCACTATGTAAGCACAATTGATTAAATCTTCACCATCAGTGGGCCTCCCTGGTGGCACAGCGGTTATGTGCTGCGCTGTGGAGCTGTCGGCAGCAGCGATGCGAGTTCGCGATGCGAGTTGGACGCCCAGCCGGGGAGAATCCCACATGGCGGCAGACCTCTCCTGCCTCGCCCGCTGCTCCCCTCAGCAGTGTGTTTCTGATCTGCTTGTTCTGCTCCCCACTCTGTCTCTGGTGAACCCTCTCACCGTCCCCCCCCCCCCCCGCAAAAAAAAAAATCTTCACCATCAGTGATGACACCACCCTAGCACTTCTCCCCTCCCTGGTGAAGTGACAAAGGGGGGAGCTGAAAGTTCCAAGGTCTAATCCATTTGTGGTTGCTTTCCAGAAATTACTCTTATCCTGAGAGGTTTTCCCAAAGGCATGTCTTTAACATACACTCTGATGTGGTTGAAAGGAGCTGGGTATGAATAACAAAATACACCTGTGTCACTGAACTAACCCACTTCTGATGGAGCAGATGCCATCTTGTCTGTACCCGCCATGTTGAGAATTCCCGAGAGTCACTGAGGCAGCTTGACTCAGCAATTCCTTGATTCCTCCTTATCAGTAACTAGGAAAGAAGTAGGAGACCATTTTTTGATTCTTATGGAAGACCCTACATTGCAGATTTCTGTCTGAAGATCCTTGACAACAAATCATAAAAAAGACAAATGAACTTAAGAACCAATGCAAAGGTTTCAAAACGAGCTCAGACCACTTTCCTGCTTGACCTGTTAAAAGTTCCCCATTCCCCGCCCCTCATAACAAACTTTGGGCCAGCTCCTGGCTGTGGACCCAGATCAAGATACCTATTGCCTAATCAATGTTTTTTTTTTTTTTTTTTGGTTATATTACAGCTTGATTATTTCTTGTTTGACAACTGCAACTGTATTTAGTTAATGATTTTTTAGTATTGAATACTAGAAAGGGAGATGATTTTAAGTGACATGACGAAAGAATGGCTCAGTTGTTTAAGGTGAATTTGTTATTAAAAGTGAAACTAATGAAAAATGATCATTCAAATAACGATACTGTTCAAATTTAGAGTCAAACTGACCCCACTGTTGTAAACACATTCTTCAGGAAGGGCAATGCTCTGAGCTGTGTGTAGGGGTGTGTGTGTGTGTGTGTGTGTGTGTGTGTGTGTGTGTGTGTGTGTGTGTAGAACGTTCCCTCTGGACTATCTCACATTTTCCTCCTTGCTATGATGAAATCTTACTCAGCTGAGGTAACTCATCTTTAAGAAATATCGGGTTGTGGGTCACTTTACGGTCTCAGCTAAAATAAGCAAATGAATATGAAACATGATAATAGACAAGACAGAGATAAGAGATACAGAGAAAACTCGGGATGGAGACCCAGACACTGTGTTGAGTGAGAAGAAAGCATTGCAAATTGTAGTAAGGTCGTTTGTAGAGGCTTTACAGAGAAGATGGCGTTTGAACAAACAAGCGGAAATGCAATCATTGATTCATTTTTCCTATCTCGATCCCAAATTAAACTGGAATATATTATCACACATTTTTAACTTACCAACAACGAACTGTCATTCAAGAGAACTGATGCTTGCACAAAGTTAATTTTGTCTTGTGTATTTAGCATCCTAATTTCTTTAGTATAATTGATGTTTTCAAAACAAAGTAAAAATATTTTCTGGAAAAATAAATTTGGCTGGAATTGAGCAGAACCATGTATTAGCTCTTAAATATTCGCTTAGATTTGTTTTTAAGGACTAGGTTTAATTTCTTCTTTGGCCTTGTTACCAACTGACGCAAAATGATTTTGAAAACTCCAAGAAAACATGGGCCTGTGAAGAGTCCTCTTGGGCTTTTAATGATGCCCAACTCATTATATCTGTAAACACGAAGATCAGCTAGGATGTTTGTTAGACTATTAAATAAATGAACTGGAGGTACTGAGAAAACACAAAGCTACCAGCAATTTCTTGGGGATTGCTTATACTTGGTAGAGTTGAGTATAATGTAATGAACAGACAGAAGGTATTTTACAGAATTACTCAGGGCTCAGGGCTCGTCAAAATGAGTTTGAAATCCCCACATATACTTAGCTTATCTGAGATTTTTATAATAACCGCTTCCCACTTCACATATCACTCGCTGCTTTATGAAACTAAGTTGAGAAAAATAATTACAACTACCCCTGTGCTCGCTTAGGTTGGTGGAGACGGGTGGAAGCACAAACCCAGAAGCCCCCAGCATCTCACCAGGGAAATGGCGCTATGAGGCCAGGTGTCTTCAACAGGCATTGCAGTTATCGCTGAGAGATTGGGGAAGAAGGCATTGGGGGACACCTTACTAATATATTGTTGGTCAAGTTATTTTAAAATGTTGTGTTCTCATCTACAAAATAAGAGTTACTCCTATTTGGAATTATAGTGAGGAATAATAAGCAATGTACTTGACGCTGGACCCAGGGAAAGCCGTAAATGAATATACTTCCTCCCTCCACCTTCTTTCCCTCCTCCTCCTCCTGTCTCCATCTTCCCTCTCACTCTCTTTGCGCCCTCCCCCCACCAGCTTGGCCTTTGCAATCCCCAGCAAGTGAAAATGCCTCCCAGAGAAGGAAATCACTGTGACTTTTTAAAATTATTATTTATATCTTTTACATTATTGTGTATTTCCCCGAAGGTTCCCCACCACTGATGCACCAGTGAACCGTCACCATACTCCTTTGTGCTCTCTTCTCCCCCATTTTGAGCCCTTATCCTCCAAAGGACACAAAAACATTAATCTAAAAAGATACAGTCACCCCTATATTTATTGCAGCACTGTTTACAATAGCTAAGACATGGAAACAACCCAAATACCCAAAAATAGATGACTGGGTCAAGAAATCACTGTGACTTTTATACCCATGTGAGGGGCCTGGGGGGCACCGCCTCTCCTGGCTTGTGTACAAGATAACACAGAATATGGAATGTGCAGGAACAGACCTCACTGGCTGTGGTCAGTGGCCTGTGCAGGCTGAGTCTGGGAACCTGCAACTCTGGCTACTGAAGTAGGAGAAGCAGCGGCCCTGGACACACCCACCGCTTTCCCCAGCTGACGCCCTGACCTCGCTCTGCCTCTCACAGTTCTAGATGGTGGGAAATAATGGCCCGGATTTGCTTTCTGTTTTTGTTTTACGTTTGGGGGACATGAAACGCCAGAATATTCTGTGTGGGAAATGGCCTTTATTCTTGGAATTTTGAGAAGCTCGAGACCGTTGTCCTTAGTCAGGCAAGAAAAACGAAGGGCAGATTGGGAGGCCCTGGGTGGAGTGTCTGTGTTTATAAAGGGGTTATCCGTTAAGTGGGACAGCCTGACGCCTAGATAGAGCTGTAGTAACAAAACTAAAGAGAGGCTCAAAAAAGCAGCTAGGAAAATCTGACCTTCTTTATGAAACTGTGAAGCCTCAGCCTGTCAAGGCAGAGGCAGGAGGTTCAAAGGCCTAGGAGACCTGGTTCCAGCCCAGCTTCTCCGAGGCCAGCCCACAAGGTGACTCAAGGTCACAGACTGTTCTAGAAAGTGGGGAGATGGGCCAAGCTTTGCACTAAATGTTGGCAGGACACAGGAAGGTATCACAGGGGTGATGATAGACATAAAATAATATGGACAAGCCAGGCCTGAGAAATGGAAATTGTATACCCCACATTGAAGGACTCAACTAAAAACAACATAAAAAGCAGTAAGTTATCTGCGGAGAAATTTCTAGAAAATGTATGCTCGGGAAAGAAATATCTTCTTTCACCTCTATTTGGACTGTATCTTGTGATTGTGTAACTATTTGCCAAGCTTTATGCACACAGAGTTTGTTTTAATTGTTACTTTGCTAGGTTAGTGCCAAAATCTGTATGACTCTAATTTCTGTTATCTCTCACTACAGAAATGTTTGCCAAAGTATTTGCAGATTAAGCATCTGATAAATAGAACCTATACAAATAATTCTAGATTCTGTGTTGATAAGTAGACGCATGTATTACTAAAACCAATCCTGTTTTATTATGGTGAACTCTATGGGGACTTTGCAAGCAGGTTGAATTATTTTTCTTTTTTTGAAATGTTCGTAAAGTCATTCATTTGACAATATTTCATACTTTTAGATAAGCTACTGAAAAAAGACTAATTTTATTTTATATTTGGCAGTTTTACTCATGTCATAAATCATAACATCAATCACTAAATTGTTTAAAATAAATGCTAACAGTAAGTGTAGTGGTATTTTGGAGGTAGCCCTTTAGCCCTATTTGTAATTTGGGGGTGAGTGGGGCGGGGACAGCTACTCTCTATCATGGCACATCATTCCCTCTCCTGCTGGGTGACCTCAAATGCGCAGACACTAAGACATCTGCTTTCTTTTCACTAGAAGTTCTCTCTTTTCTTTTTTCATTCTAAATTTCGTCTCTCTCCCAGCTCTCTTGCTCTTAACTTCCGCTAGGAATTCCTCCTGAGCGACTAAACTCCAGGGCTTTCCAGGACAACACGGAGACCGTGAGCATCTAATTTACCTTTCTTAAAACACAAAATGAACAAGAACATTTTTATATCGAAATTTTATGAGAATAAAAGAGTATAATTATGTCCCCTTATGTAAGGTTTTTTGCTTTCTGTGCCAAGAAGGAAAATTCCAATGTGAATAATACTGAGGTATTTAAGAATTGAACTCCATTTAAATAATGTGAAACCAGCTTTTCCAAATACAAGAGCTTCACTCAAAACATTGATTCTAGGCAAAATAGGGGATTTCTACCTCCAAGATTTTGCATTTGCAATTATTCCCAGGAGAAACACGTTTCCTTTTAATCCAATTTTCCTTTTCTTTGTTCACAACCTTACTAAACACCCCATTAAGAGACAACGGCTTTCCACCATACACCCTGGATTTACTCCTTTTCCTCTCAGTATTATCAATGTGCCTGTTTGCCTGTTTACATTAGTATCAGCTTGGAATTGTAGCATCCTGTAAACATTTGTTGCAGCACTGAAAGAAAGAACAGGGAGTGTTTTTGTATATAATTATCCTCTACCTGCTATTTCAATCAAGAGGGTAATTGCCTTACATTATTACTTTCTAAACTGATTGTCATGAATTTATAAGCCACATGGCTTCGTTTAGCACCAAATGGTAAATCTACTCCTCCCCTCCTACCAGATGCCACCAGCCACAGCTCTGCTTGCAGGCACTGTGGGGACGGAATCTGTCTCTCAGCGCTGGGAAGTCAGGTTATCTCAATTTGTTACACCCCTGGGAGCTGACAGATTGTAGGGCAATAAAGTCCACTCAACATATACTTCAAAAATACGCCTGCATCATGAAAATATTCTAGTCAAGGTTTTGTAATTGTATTGAAATCCCCTCCATGGAGGTATTCAGAGTCTCCTCCTTCTCAAGCACTTTTATTTGATTGTGGCATTCAAAAATGGTTTCTGAAACTTTTCAGAGTGTAAGTGGGATGATAGGCTGTCTGTGAGCTTTTATGCATGTACTCTGGGGGAAAGTGAAGCTAATCCTGAATGTTGTCTTTCAGTGTCTTACAAAATGACACTTAGGTTTCAAGCAAAATTGTAATTAAATGTTCAAAATGTCTGCCAGGAGCTGTGGATGGGAAATTCACTGACTCCCTTTTCATTTTTCATTTCCTGTCATCTTTTCTAATTCAAAATAGCAGCTAGGGCCTCCCTGGTGGCGCAACAGGTTAATGCAGCGCTGTGGAGCTGTGGGCAGCTGCTGCATGAGTTTGACACCCGGCTGGGGAGAATCCCACATGGCGCAGCAGACCTCTCCTGCCTCGCCCGCTGCTCCCCTCAGCAGTGGATTTTGGTCTATCTGCCTGTTCTGCTCCCCACTCTGTCTCTGGTGAACCCTCTCACTGCCCCACGCCTCTGGCCCGCACCCCAGCTTGTATGCAAAAAATAAAGAAATTTTAAAAAATTTCTTTTAAACAAATAAAATAATAAAATGGTAGCGAGCCTCCTTCTCTAGAGAGTCGTGATGACGCTCTTGAGAATAATCTTTCAAGCCTGGCTTGTAACCCATCCCACTGCACACACTGTTGGGGAAAATCGAGGACTCTGAGAAGTGTTCTGGAGTAAGTTTGACCAAGAGGCCTGTTCTGAAGGTTGTAGCAACCAGAAGGAATTTCTCGGGATGAACAAATGATGAGACAGATTAGTAGGAGACATGCCCAGCGTTTACTGACCTGAGAACAGATTATTCACGTGCTTTAAAATCCGAAGGATCAATGCTGCTGACTGGGGGATTTATCTGCCTTTGGGGACCCGGGTTGTCAAGGCGAGAGGGCTGGGTGGGAGTACCTCACATTTTACTTTGAGAATAAAAATGAGATTCACAGATAGAGAGGACATGCTCACTGATTAACTTGCTCCCAGGTGCTACCCCCAAAATTTCATTCTTCTAGGTCATAAAAGGAGGAGCAGCAATTGCTTCTTACATTTTGTGGGCAAACTGAAATGAGGGCAAAGCCTCCCTCAGCCCTGCATCCTGACTGCGCTAAACTTAAAACAACCTGCTTTCTCTAGGTGATGAGGCAGACCTCTCAGCTCCCAGGCGTCTGCTTGCCTCTGGTTCCCACATCAAGGGGACACTCGTTGGAAGAGACTATGGCCTCCTGCATTTTAAAAACTACCTTCAGCAGGTGACCCGCCATAATAAAAACATTTGAATTGATACTCTGTAGAGAGAAGGCAAACCCAATCAGTGGCCTCCAGAAGGCATGTTTCTAGAGCTGAGTTTATATTCTGATATTATATTTGGAATTACTCTAGGATTAGACCAGGTCATCTCTAAGAAAAAAAATTAGAACGAAAACAGGAGTTAATGATAATAGCAACACGTGATTTTAAACAATTTATGACGTAACAGGTCTACAAGTCTATGTGTTTGCACAATATAATTTATAAATGACATTAGGTCAATACTAGGTAGATGGGTTTATATAGCTTTATTTTATGATTTTTTAAAAAGTACAAATTTAATCCAATTTTGAGATTTCCTGGGTAATCACATGTGATTGAAATGAGCCAATAGCTGTTCCATGAAGCACTGGTAGCCCTTGGCCACTTTGTCAGCTGACAAACGACTTTCTGTTACTATTGTGGAATGCAGAGTTGCTGGCAAGAAGAAATTGCATGAATCAGTGGGGACGCATGGAGATGGTCCACACTAGGTACGCCTGCCCACGCCCATTTTCCACACACGCCCATTTTCTGTACCAGCCACATGCTTGATTAGGGTGTAAATGACAATAGGTAACTTGCATGGAAGCCGTTGTTTATCAGAATCTTGTGATTGGCTTGGGGAAGGAGAAGGAACACAGATCACTTGTGCCTCGCGTCATTAGTCACTCCGCAAAGCCATCGAGACACCCCTGCTGCTTGCTTAATGCTTTTGAGAATTTCCCCCCATTAACTTTTAGATGCACCACATTTTGCAGTCATTTTTGGCAGGATATTATAGAGCTAAGAAAACAGGAACGCGACGGGAAAACTGGAGTTTCAACAGAAGTGAAAAAAAAAAAATCTCAACTCTAATTTAGTGCAAAGTTGTGCCCTCAGAAGACCTTGCTAAATCTCCCAGCAAAAGGCTTTAAATTACTAAGAGAGGGAATAAAAGAATTCGATCATCTCCACTATCTCACTCACCAGCCCAAATAAATACTCTTACCCAGCCCTTCCTAAAACCCAGATGGAAAGGACAGAGCTTATCACCTGGACGCAGGTGTGTGCATCATATTGTAACTAACCTGCTTTTCATGATGCCTCATTAATAAGTAAGGAATCCCTGAAAATAGGTTAATGATATTAATTTTTCATATACATACATAGATGTGATTTATATACAATTGAAAATTGGGCATATATAAATTAACATTTCATAATTTAAATGAATCAATGGCCCTTGCAGAAATATTTTCATATTTCACATTTAAAAGTTATGTAATATTTTACATTTCTTTATTTTGTCTAAAGAAAAAATAAGGTAGGATGGGAAAGAGGATGGGAAAACAAAAACAGCAAATATAACAAGTTTTAAAATACCAGTCACAATCTATGATATCAGACATAATTATGAAAGTGAAATGCATTAATGACACTGTTGGGAACAAATTAGAGCCATGGATTTCCAACAGAACAAAATCACTTTAAGACCTTCTCATTCAGAAAATATCTCAGTGATAATTTATTGAGCTAAGCCAGGATGTAGACTTTGCATTTTGTAATTTCTCACCACAAAGTTACAAGCAATGGAAGCAGGATTTTTATTTGTTACTGAAGAAAATGAAAAAAGGTCTCATAAGCACATGAAATGTCAGCAATTTTCGTGAAAATCATGGAACTGGAAGAAGATTGGGTGTATCCTTGACCCTTTCATCCCATAACAATCTGGCAGACCATGAAGAGTAGGCCTGGCTTGAACATTTGTGGGAGAATGCGAGCGGGCATGAGGATGGCCCCACAATCTGATACTGTGACACTTTGATAGGATAGTCTGAAAAAAGAATCTGACAAGCCCATGTTTACTTATCAGTTGCACAAATTGAGCAAAAGCCATTTCCATGTTCAATGTTCACATGCTGAACTTCAGATTACAGGCCATTAGGCTTCTGTTCTAGGGAGTGGATGGGCAAGGATGGGAGCGCTGCATAAATTCACAGCTATCTGGCCCTCCCCTCTCTCTTTGCATAGAGTTTCATTCTTAGTTCTTCCCAATTAAATATTTCTAAGACTGCAAAGGAAAAATATTTCAATAAATGCATTTGTGTTCATTAAACAAATTCAGTTAAATCAATGGGTAAATTTTTCCTCCCAGCATTTTGAGAATACAATTCTTTTTCTCCAGATTTCTGTTTTTAACTACAGCGAATTCACCAAGGATTTAATTATCTTTTCTTTGAAATAGTTCATTTTCTGTTTATTTAAGATATTACCTTTGTCTTTACTGTTCTGTGATTTGAATATAATGTGTTTGGAAGAGGGTTTTTTTAAAAAAGTTGTAATTTATTTATCCAGCTTATTAAGTGGCTTTATCAATTCTATAAAGTAGCCCACTAATTTTTTGATATCTTTTTATCATCCATCTTCTTGATTCTTTAACCTCTGAAAGTCCTATTAGATGAATACTGAATTTTGTCATTCTTTCATCCATGAATTTTGACCCCTGGATTATTTTTAAAAAGTCATTTTGCAAAGTTATTAATTTACTATTCTACTGGGCTTAATGTAAAGGGTTGCTCTAGCTGCTGTGTGGAGAATATATTGTGGGTTGTAAGAAATTAATCTGAGGTACCAGTTAGGAGATTCATAGTAATCTAGGTGAGAGGAGGTAGAGGCAGATTCCAGAGAGAAGAGGATGACGGGTGATATTCTTGACATGTGTAGAAGGTGGAGTAGAATGGTTTCTTAACAGATTCAATGAGCTGCAAGGAAAAGAAAGGAGTCAGAAGTCATGTTGAGGTTTTAACCTGAGCAACTGTTAAGAATGAATTTGCTGCCAACTGAGAGGGAAGAGGGCGTGATGAAATGAAAAGAGGTTGGAATTCAGTGTCATATATGTTGGATTTGAAAGTCTTTAAAACATCCAATTGGAGATGACAAGTTAGAGAAAAGAGAGAAAGAGAAACAAAGAATCAGTAGAACTAATAGAAAACAACCAGTAAAAAATGTAGGTTTTTAAGCCAACTATATACCATCCACAGAAACCATCTCTAAGGATATAGATAAGCTGAAAGTAAAGAAATGGAGATGGATGAATTGTGCAGATACACACACACACACTCATGAGTGCTGCAATGTCAGAAGTGGACTTCAGAACCAGCAATACTATCGAGAGTAGAGAGGGATCGTGTATGATGATAAAACAATCAATTCTCTAAGAAGACATAAGATTCCAAATGGGAATAGGCCCCAAAATAGGGCATCAAAATACAAGGGTTATAAACTGATAAGATCTGAAAGAAATGGACAAATCTCTACGATTATAGAGGGTCTTCAACACTTTTCTCTCCGTAATTGAGAGAAAAAATAAGCTAAAAATCATCAACCTAATAAAGTACACCTACAAGCAATTCTGCAGGCAACATCAACCTACTGGTGAGAGACTGAACGGTTTCTCCTTATGACTGGAGGCAGCCCAGATGTTCTTCTTCACCACACACATTCTATAGGATAGTGGAAGACAGTAATGGGTGATATTATGTGTCAGTTTGACTGGGCTAAAGAATCCCCAGGTAGTAGGTAAATCATTCTTTCTGGATGGATCTGTGAAGATTTCTCTGGAAGATAAAAGGACCCAAATCAGCAGACTTGTGTAGATGGCATCATCCATCCAGTCCACTGAGGACACACATAGAAAGAAAGGGCAGAAGGGAGAATTTGCTCTCTCTGCTTAAGATGAAATAAAAATACAGGCAACAACAAATGCTGGAAAGGATGTGGAGAAAAAGGAACTCTTCTACACTGCTGGTGGGAATGTGAACTGGTCCAACCACTGTGGAAGGCTGTATGGCGATTCCTCAGACTGCTAAACATGGAGCTCCCGTACGACCCAGCAATCCCACTTATGGGAATTTACCCAAAGGACACAAAAACACTAATCCGAAAGGATACATGCACCCGTATGTTCATTGCGGCACTATTCACAATAGCAAAGGTATGGAGGCATCCCAGATGTCCAAAAATAGATGCCTGGATCAAGAAGATGTGGTCCATATACACAATGGAATACTATTCAGCATGGAAAGAAGATAAACACATGCAATTTGCAGCGACATGGATGGAATTAGAGGGGATCATACTCAGTGAAATAAGCCAGAAAGAAAGAGAAAAATATCGAATGGTTTCACTTATAACAGGACTATAGGGAGGCCGGGTGGGAGAGAGACAATCAGTGTAGGGGGGGGGGGGCGAGGAGGGAGTCGGAGGGAGGGAAGGAAAAGGGCACAAAATGGAATAGAAAAGAACACAAGGGACCATGGAGATGGATCACGGGTGAATTGGTGGTGGGCTACCCAAGGGGAATACAAAATGTAAAAGACATAAATAACAATAAAAATATATATTAAAAAAAAGATGAAAGAATTATCACCTCTTGCCCTTGATATCAACACACCTGGTTCTCAGACTTGCTGTCTCACCAGGAATGTCACCAATCAGTGATCAGCCTCTGCCTCCAGGTCTTCTGACTCAGATTGAATCACACTACTGACTTCCCAGCTGTCCAACATGCAGCTGGTAAAAGCATATGATTTTCGGCCTCCATAACCGTGTGGACTGATTGCTGGAATAAGTGCCTCATCCATGTATCTGTATCTATCTACATTTATATCTATATTTCCTGCTGGTTCAGTTTCTCTGGAGGACTTAGACTAATACAAACACCTAGACAGTGAAATAAAGCAAGAAAAGTAACACAAAAGTCTCTGATATGTTTGTATATAAAGAAAAATTCCAAAGACTCTATTAGAAATCCCTTAAACTAATAATTGAGTTTAGGAAGTGCAATGTAACCAAGTCAATCATGTTTTATATGCCAATAAGAACTGAAATTTGAAATAAAAATATATATGTACATATTAATGAGAAAGAGAGGTGTAAGACTAACAAAAAAAAAATCTTAGATCACCAGACTAAAAACTACAAAATACTAATGAAAGAAATAAATGAGTGCATAAATAAATGGATAGATATACTCTCCTGTTAAGAAAATTCAGTACTTGTTAAGAAGTTTATTCTACCCAATATGATCTACTGACTTACTTTCCCAACATAATTACCAACCAATTGTTTTTTTTTTGTAAATATTAATGCATTGACTCTAAAATGTATGCAAACGACAAGAAGAATGGCCAAAATAGCTGGGAAAATAAAATCCACAATTTCCAGTTTCAAAACTGATGACCAAACTATTGAAATACACTATGATACGGACAAATAATAGGCACTGACAGATGAATGAAAAAGAATATAAATCTCAGAAACAGACAATATATACCTTCTCCAAGAAATGTATGAAGACAATTCTTTTCAACAGATAATACTGAAAAAAGCATTCATTTGCAAAAATATAAATAAAATGTGCACATACTTCATATATGATACCAAAATTGGATCATAGACCTGAATATGCAATATAAAAATATAAATCTTTCGATAATGTACAATAAAATCTGTGAAACCTTGGGTTTGGTGATAAATTTTTAATATATGAGACCAAAATTATGAAGCATTACAAAACAAATTCATCAAATGAGCTTTATCAAAGTAAGAAACTTTGCTCTTCAAATATCACTGCTAAGAGTTTGGAAATAGAAACCTATTGGGAGAAAAAAATCTTTGCATGAATCTGATAAAGGACTTGAGCTCAGAATACATAAAGAAATTTCAGAGCTCAATAACATCAAGCAAACCACCCAATTAATAAGTGAGCCAAAGTTATGAAGAAACTTTTTATCAAAGAAGGTATATACATGGAAAATAAGTATATACAAGGAGAGTTCACATAATTTGCTATTATGGACATTTGAGCTCTTAATAATACTGGTGAAACATAGCCTTCTGTGAGAATTTTTATTCTGGATTCCATTAAGTTAATATTTCTGATCACTTCTGTATAATAGTCAACAAAACCCCAAGTGAATGATGTGTGTCCTTCAAAACCCAAAAGCCAGACAGCGCAACATGCTTTTTCCTCATTTGCAGGATTTGGCAAAAAAAGTGACATCTTCCTTGTTGACTGTGCAAGTCTTGTCTAGCTCAAATTACATCCAAAAATATAACTGATTAGGCTTACCCTATTTTGTATTTTATCGGACCAAATAAACCCACCTCACGTGGTAATATGTCATATTGCAGTTCTCATATCTCGTTTGGTTTTCTCCATGATATCATCCTCATCATAAATTAAGTTGCCTTGATGGTGAATCATAACTAAATCTTATCTCACCAGGTGATTGCAGTGTGCTGGAGAATTTAAATATTCTCAGAAAAGACAGTGAATCTATTTTGTAGTCTTGCTCATAAAAAACAAATTGTGGCTGTCTCCCGTCCATATTTATGAAGGTGAAGGAGGAATTAGTCTAGTCTCTTGAAGCCACAAGTCACTTTCACCTGATGGGCTTCTAGAGCAGTGAAAGCCACATCTGTCTCTGCAAAACTGACAAAGAAACGACTTAGTTCAGACCGCGCAAGTCAACACTTCCTCTCTGGGGCTCACTTGCTTTCTCGCAGCAAATTAGTGTGTATAAGGATTCCACTTCCATTTGTTTTTTAAAGATTTATTCATTTATGCATACAAGAGCTGAGGTGTAGGCCAGAGGTACGGGGCAGTGAGAGGATTCACCAGAGAGAGTGGGGAGCACAACAGGCGGATCCACTGAAACACACTGCTGAGGGGAGCAGCGGACGAGGCAGGAGAGGTCTACTGCGTCATGTGGGAAGCTCCCTGGCCGGGGATAGAACTCGTGCTGCAGTGGCTGCCAGTAGCTTCATAGTCTGAGACTTAACCCCTGCACCATGAGAGAGGCCCCTGGTTCTAAGATTTCTTCTGCACCCATGGGCCACTCAGCTGCACCCACAGTTTCACCTGGCACTGAAAGCCTTCGGGGGCAGGCACGGGACTCCCAGCCCTCACGTTTATCTCTGCCTTTTTTTCCTACCACTTTAACTACTGAGAAAATTCAGCCTCCACCAACAGTTCCCTGTGTCCATTAGCACAGTGGAAGGATTTTATCTTGTTTATTTTTTTTTTTGTATATCTAGTGGTGTCAATTTTTTTGATTCTTGATTCAATGAAGCACCATTGTTTTGCATCTGTGTTATCATATTGACAGTAGAGGATTCTCCCCTCGGGGATGTCCCCGTAGCTCTCCACCACCCAAGCACCCACAGTCCCCACCATAGTCCGCTGAGCATGGATTTAAATGCCTCCAAACGGGATAAATGATATCGACTGAGATAAGGGGTTTGCCCAGGTGAGGAGAGATATTTCTTCCCTTCAACTAGCAGTAATATGCCCCCAGAACATTTGCAGAAACCCCGTTTTCCATTTCAACCAAGTGAATAATTCCTCTCTGCCTTCATCTATGTTTCCCTCTTTATTTAGTTCGCTTTGCTGTTGGGCATGTCCTGTGAATGTCCAGGCGTTTTCCCATCTCGGGAGCCCAGAAACGAGGAGCTGGCACAGTGAGTTGGCCACAGTCCCTGGGAGCTCCTTGGTTCTTCTCACATGTGGTTTCCAAGAGGGCACCCCGCAAGAAGAGTCTCCTATCAACTTCTCTGCCATTATTTAGACCAGAAGCATGTCCTTTGAGAGTATGCACTCAGCCCATTAGAGGGGTCAACAGGCACTCAGCCCGTTGGTGAAAGGGACACAGAGTCAGCAACTGTCTTCTTGAGCTGACACTGGTAGAGTGCGACCTCCTCCTCTCAGAAAGTGTCAGCTGCATCACAATGAAATTGCTGGTGTTGGATGCTGGCCAGCCCCACAAGAACTCCCCTCCCTGAACTGTGCAAATTGTGCATGAATTTTAAATGACCCATTTATGAGGTCTCACTCAACTTAGGTAAGACGTGCACAGGTCATCTCAGAATGAATATAAATTGGCCAGTAAAAATCTGAAAATAGGTCTACCCTCAGTAGTCCCATAATATAAAAATACATCAAGATGTGTAAGATTAAGATAATCAAATCATGGGGCCTCCCTGGCGGCGCAAGGGTTAAAGTCTCAGCTCTATCAAGCTATCCCCAGCCAATGCAGCACTAGTTCAATCCTTAACCAGGGAGCTTCCCAAAGGGCGCAGCAGGCCTCTCCTGTCTCCCTGCTGCTCCCCTCAGCAGTGCATTTCAGTCAATCTGCCTGTTCTGCTCCCCGCTCTGTCTCTAGTGAATCCTCTCACCCCCCACAACTCTGGCGTACACCCCAGTTCTTGTTTGCATAAATAAATAAAAATAAATCTTTTTTAAAAAGAAAATTGAATTATGACAAGAAAGTGGAAAAGGAGTACTGGGCATATTTGAAGTTTTTCTTGATAGAATTATGGTAGTTAATGATTTGTAAAAATGAACATCATTGAGCAAAAAGTAAATAAATTATAGGATATTTTGTTGTGACTATAGAGTGGCTATAAAACAACCAAGTTAAAAGTATTAGTTTATGTATATTAAAAATCTCTACATCCAATTACTAAGAGAAAATACAATGATATGCTTAACTCCACTTGTGAAAAGAGGATACACAAAATGGTGTGTGTGTAGATACACATACGGATATAAAAGCAGAGGATTTTGGAATTACACACTTTACTCTGGACAGGGGTGAGAGGCATGGGGTGAAGGAACTTGAACTTGAAATGGATGTAAAGGGTGTTTTCTATCCTCTGATTTTATTCTTGTCCAGTTGCAATGGATTAAAATGTAATTTGTTCAGTAAAATAAAGCCCTTCCTTACTATTATTTGAATAGAATTTTATGAGTCAATATATTTGTGGTATTTCAAAATGTTAACAGAAGCACTGTTCTTTTCTTCCATCTGTTAGAAAGTTATATTAATCGGTGAAAGCTGCTGTTCCACAGAAAGTTTTAAATTCATCTGCTGTCTGTTAATGAGAAGGTGAAAAGACAGTCAGGTACTAGTTTCTGAATTACACATCTTGTTTATAAGTCTAGATAGTCTCCACATTGATATTTATTCAAAATTCAGGACAACTAAATAAACATTAATCATTCAGACTTCTATCTACTTTATGATTGTTTCATCTGTCTAAATGGATTTTATCACTGCATCTGAAGGGATGACTTAAAGGATAAATTCCATTTTTCTACAAAATTACATAATAATGGCCTTAACCCTAGGATAGATATGCTTTACAGTCTCCATTTACATGAGATAATACTAGCTATTACTTGCAAATGGATCTGACCTATCACAGATCTGTTGGCATTAGAGTTTACTCAGTTAATCTGCAAACATTTATTGAACATCTGCTATGCCAAGCATCATTTATCTGTGCTCTGAAGAGGTAAATACCATTCTTCCAGCATCTACAATCTGCAAGGGAGTAGAGGAGAGAATTAAAAGTAAGAAATGCTGGGAAATCATGATTCAGCACTCTCTATGATGTGTCATGGTTTCAAGAGTAAATGAGAGGAAATGTGCAATTCTAGATAAACTCATAGAAGGTATTTGAAGTTCAGTAGAATTCCATCAAAGAGCTTAGTAAAGAAGTGAGAGACAGTAATTGCTGGGTGTGGAAATAATTTAGGGATGGAAAATAGAGGCAAGGGAAAAAAATTAAGACACTAATTAGACATTTATTGGAAAATGACACGATTTTGATAAAGGGTGTTGAAGTGAAAGGTAGCAGAAGTGAAGGGCACCTGTTACATGCTGGCTACGGCATCGAGAGTGATGTGCAATCAAGGATGAAGGCTGAACTTTGTCTTGGATTTGTGGAGGGGGACATTTACTCACCTCCATTTATGTATTTATGAAATGCTGCTTCTCTTAAAGATAATCCTGCAATTCACACCTTACTTTTAAAATTACTTTATATTTGACTTCCCTCAATATCTCTAAATTAGGAAATTTTACAATAGCTCCATTTCAAATCTAGAGAAGTCATGACATACCTTTCATATTATTATGGTTTCAGTAATTGTTCAGATCTCTCTAACTTTATTTTATCCCCTGGCTAATTGAAGTTCATAAAATACTTGATTTAGCTCTAATGATGCAGTTCTGAAAATGGTGTTGTGCCTTAGGTCCCTCTCAAATAAAATGAAAAAAGGTGGGGGGCACTCCCTTATCTATATGACTTTAAGCAAGGTCTAAGGGAGGGAAATTACTAACCCATTTTATTGACACTCTAAATCTTATTGGGTTGTTGTTGGTTTTTTTTTTTTGTGTGTGAAACTTTATAAAAATATTTGGCTGTTTTAGTAATATATATTGTGTAAGACATTACTTTAAAATATTTGGATATGTAATTAAACTTATACCTTCAACTCTAAAATATATTTAAATAAATTACATTTATATGGGAGCCCAATATAATCAAATGGTACCTTTCAATATATGTAATTCACTACTAATGGACTACTTTTATTCTTCTTGACAGATACAACATGATATGTCTCAATAAAGTGTCTTATAAACACTATGTCTGAAAGAAAGAGAAATTTGTAAATGTTGATATTTGGGATAACACAGAAGTAACTCCCCAGCAGTTTACATGTTTTAAATTTTTGACTATAAGCATTTTGATTCACAGCAAAGATTTAGTTGAGTCAATGTTTATAATGATGTCACGTATTTAAATATTTATATTTTTGATATTCAATAAAGAATCTAAGTTTCTGTTTATTAGTTGACACTTTTCTTTCATTTTTATTGAAGTAACACTGATTTACATTATACAGATTTCAGGTGTACATCATTATAAATCAACATCTGTGTTGAATGGGGTGAACAGGGTCAACTGTATAGTGAATTTCATTAAATACATCTGTAATTTGAACCTCACCCCACAGATCTTTGCCCCACTAGTCACATTTCATGAAATAAATGTGAATTATTACTCAGTGGCATTTCAATAATGAGCACAAAACTTTGGATTCCTCTACTAGTCTATAAAGAAAATATAAATTCCAATAACTGGAGCTGAAATGATGAAATTAGAAAATTATTTGAGAATACTTTAAGTAGTGAAAAATATAATTTGCTTATTGGGAAGTGATCCTTAATAACTAACTTTTATTTAATATGGGAAGATATTTTTCTAACTTTATATCACTCATACATAATTTTAAATATTAACAGTGTGTGCAAGTAGGAAAGGAAATTGTGCAGACCATTCTGGGTTGTGTGAAGGAAAGCAAGTAAAAGCTTAATTGATGGCACAAGTCGTATATTTGTAGACATGGTAATTACAACATTGCGTTTGCCCTTTCAGATTCCTCCTGCCCCGAATAGTAGCTGCTGGTTATCTCAGAATAAAGTGGATTTATATGGAAATAAAAGTCTGCCTACCTCATTACATTTACATCCTATCTGACCTTTTCCTAATGTTGACATTTTAATCAAATATCCTCCCCTTAAACTGTGAATCTTTGAGTCCCTACCTGAAGAAATGAGGAGGATATTTATTTTTCTGTGCATTTAATTTGTAGAACCATTTGATTTTGTATTCGTCTACATGCTATAGATGAATAACTGCAAAATTATTAGTGTGTCAAACACTGCTACATTGTTCATCCACCATCTTTTTTCCTTATTAAAAGATTCTTGATTTTATTTCAGAATAAGCAATAAGCCCAGTTAAAACATCCAGTGTCCTGAATGCCCATACAGGAAGATGTAGTCGAGGGATAAAGTTTTGCGCAATGAGATTAAGTGACAGTGCTTGCATCACAAGGCATTATGAGCGTTTGAGCATGCGCAGACACAAGTGCTTCCATCTTTTCCCCTCAGTGATGGTTCATTTCATGAATGGCTGCATTTGGGCCTCCCAGTGCGGGATATTTGTCACTTTATTCTGGGTATTTCTGCCAGATTCCTTTTAACTGACAGAGATAATTGGATTTTTATCGCTTATAGCGTCCTATATCTTGCTTATTCTAAAACAGAATCTTAGTAGTTAAGCACAGTACTAATTGTAATAAGGGGCGCACTTTCGGGGGTTGAAAGTAGCATCCTTTGCATAGTTTGAGTTAAGAAACAAAACTTCGGAACCCACTTTATTACCAATTTGCTCTGCATCTTGGGGCTGCATCATGAACTGTTTTTGGACTTCTGTTCAACCATCTTGAAGCTGTTGGACTAGATATTGTCATCTCAGGTCCATTTCCCTAAATATCCAAATCTCAATGGAGTAAGTCTCCATGAGGGCTTTGTACTTTGAATGTTCAGTCTAACCATTGACCCTTCCGGTAGTTAAAGTCTTCTCACGGAATAATGAGAAACAGAACCCGTGTGTTGTAATTCAAAACTTATATTTTTAAGGACTTTACAGTTACTCAAATTTACTATAACTCATTCAAAACTATACCCGTTTCATGTTAAATAACTTTAAAGAGTGTTGCTAAAAAAATCAGTTTCAATACAAGTCAGTGGAAACTAAATGTATACAAACATCTTGAGTGACAACTTTATAAACACAGTACTGCTTATTTTCACTTCATATACTAAGTGGTTTCAGAGCTTTTTAATGCAAATATGTAATGTCTCCTTCTTTTCCCTTTATGTTTGCATTACATTGAACTGTCATTAGGAGAAGCAGTCTTGGGCTAAAATTTAACTCACATTCTTATTTCTACTCTTGGGCTTGACTTCCAGCAAAATTGCTATGTAAAAAGATATGTAAAACTTTTAATAACCAGCCAGTCACCCTTTAGAACTATAACAAAATTTGGGCCTCTGTGGTAGCACAAGGGGTTAAGTCTCAGCACCATGAAGCTACCAGGCACCACTGAAGCCTAAGTTCGATCCCCCAGCCAGGGAGCTTCCCACATGGTGCAGCAGACATCTCTTGTCTCCCCGCTGCTCCCCTCAGCAGTGGATTTCAGTAGATCTGCCTGTTCTGCTCCTCACTCTGTCTCTGGGGAATCCTCTTAGCTCCATCCCCACCCCTCACACACACCTCTGGCCTACACCCAGCTCTTGTATGCATAAATAAATAAATCTTTTTAAAAAAAGAACTAAAACAAAATTCACACCTGCCCACAGCATACCCACGGGATTCAGTCTCCACTGACAATTCTGTTGTTAGTTTTTTAAGTTTTTGACAATTTGATAGGAAAAATATATCTCATTTCAATTTGCATTCCTTTGGTTTCTAATGTGACTGACATTATAAACATATTTCTGGTACACTTTATATCTCTCTTTTCTAATTGTGAAACTTAGAGGATATCATTTCCGTGGACATGATTTCACTGATACATGCATACATTCCTGCCATGCATTATAAATTGTTTCCCAGTGACTTTCCCAGACAGTCTTACCTTTTTACTGAATTGAACAGAAAATGAACAACTCTTGAATATATAGCCTGATGATTTCTTACCAAATCAAGGTTTGGAGGGAATTAGATCACCAAGATGATCACTGTTTGTTTCAGGATATAGAACATCATCATTGAATCCAAAGTCTTGTCCACGCTTCCCCCAGCTGATCTCTATACACCATCCTCACTGCCATCATCATGTATTAATTGTGAGATTTTGAATTTTATCTGTAGGTGAAATCACACAGTCCTTGCTTGTTTGTGTTGAGAAATGCGTATGCTCAGCCGTGCGTCTGAGAAAGTGAAGACAGACAGCTTGGTGCTGCTCTCCCAGGATGTCTCACCCGCCGAGGGACTCACATCACTTCTCTGACATCCATGGAGGTGCTAACACAGTGAAAAAGGCAAATTTTTGCTTAGGATTGTCCTGAAAATAGCTCTGACCTTGCAATCCTGAATGTGTCTCAAGGACACCTCGAGGTCATCAGACCACACCTACAGGGCAGTTGGTATAATAAATGATGTCTCATGCAACTTACCTCTCCGTCTTTTGATTAATAAATTATTTCATTCATTGAAATTTTTCAATCTTAAATTGTAATGAAGTAAAATGTGCAAACTTTTCCTCTTATTTTTATGTTCTGCTTAAGAGACTATTGTTTGCCTCGCAAATATATGGGGATATGAATGTCTGGCTTCTTAGAGAAGGATTATAATTTGAGCTTTTACACCTATGATTATGATCAGTCTCATATAGAAGTGTGTGTGCTTTGAGATCTGTAATGTGGCTATATATCACTTCCAGCACTACATATGAACAGGATATATATTTTTCCCCTCCTGAATTACATAACACCATTTTTTGTAAATCACACAGCCATGTACTCAAGGGTCTAGCTCAGGATAATGCTAATCGATCATCTGTCTTTTTTCATGTCAACAGCCACGGTCCCAACTCTCATCACACCACCGTATTTCTTAGTTCCTACCAGAGCAAATCGTCCATCTTTGTTCTTCAAGATGGTCTTACTCTTCCTGACCATTACATTATTAAACTTGAGACGATAATTTTTCATCAATGACATGCATCTAAATTCTCATGGGTGTAAGAATCCGTTTGAAAAAGCAGACGGGGTAATGAGAAAAGTAATGGGTAGATGGGGAGTATTTTCTGGCAGAATGTTAAATAGGCCATTTGAGTGCTGAGAATTTGATCATTTTCATTTTATTTTTTGAAGCTTATATTTTGCAATAAAATGCAACCAGATATCCTTTCTAAGAACACTCGTCACACGGATATAATCCCTCCTCGCTAAACGGCTGTGGCGAGACTCCATTATGCCTTGTCCACTCCCGGCATCTAGATTCCTGGAAGTGATTAGCGCCATGATACGGCATACAGAAATAAATTGTAAATGACTTTGCAATTGAGATCATGTATCCAAATACGCCATTGTACTTCTTGGCAAGGGACACATAAATGTTAATCAGCACATCCAGTTTGCCAAGCAAGAAAGATCAAAATAGTACGAATATAATTACATATTTGCGTGTTCTATAACACAGCAGTCCCCTCTAGGCTGGTGGAGGTGATCGTGCCCCATCCGTGTTCACCTCTGCCAAATGTTTATTTATATATGTTGGTTGGTTATCTGGCAGTCTGTAGGTAATTGGCGTCAAGTCAGGAAAAAAGAGATAAATATTCTAAAACCCTAGCTGCTTAGTGAAATTCAAACACCTGAATAAAAAGCAAGCTGAGAGGATAATAGGGAAGAGAGACTGGCGGTGGTCGTTGAGATGGCTGCTTCTCAGGGCCCCCCGAGTGCCAGGTCCTGCTGCCCATGGACTCTCTCTCTCTTGCCCTTGCCACCTGCCTGGCCTGGCACCGAGGGCGACAGCCGCTGCCACGGAAGAGAACCACCTCCCCAGTCAGGCCAGGCCCACCCAGCATGGAAACAGCAAGTAGACCTGGAGCTAGTCCTAGTTTGTTGAGTGTGGTCTTCATATGCTGCCCGGGAAATACCTGAAGTAACAAATTTTGCTCAAAATCTGCAAAGAATTGTCCTTTGAAGGCAGGGTGGAGGAGAAGCCCCTGAGGGAAAGGGAAGGATGGCAACCCCTTCAGTCCCACACTGCCTGGGGCAAAATTCAGGCTGGGCTTTCCTTCAGAAGCCTCAGGAATCGTGAAAGCAAATATGTCATTTAATTATCGCTCTCATGCAAAAAGATCTCATTTGTTGAAGTCACAACAAAATGATGAGGCAAGACAGCAAATGCTGGCTAGGAATGTGCAAACTGGGAGAAAGTCCAGCCTCACAGTCTGTTCAGCTGCAGCACTCAGTCCAAGGGACATAGCTTTGACCTGCAGACTCTCTCAATTGAGCCTCTCCTAGCAAGAGAGCCTGCCCTGGCGCAGGCCACGCCCCCAGTGCAGACCACGCCCCCAGTGCAGACCACGCCCCCAGTGCAGAGCCCACCCTGGCTATCCTCCTTTCTCCCTTCCCCTTCTGTGGATATCACAATCACACTCACACTTGCACACAGCCCCATTCACACACACACTTCCTTTAGGTTCTATTTGTCAGGAACCCTGATATTCATTGATATTAAATATTATATATAGTATGCTAGTATACTATATTTTACTAAGATGCTATATTTTACTAAAATGCTATGTATTGTCTTAATATTTACATTTTATTATATCATATCTATATAGTCACCTCTTTCTAAAAATCTGACTTCCAACCCTGTCAATAGATACAAGGTATTTCAAATAAAAATCTAGCCAAGATGTGTGTATGTGGTTTATGCATGTTTGTGCACAGTTTTGTACAAATTTATAAGCACATATTAAAATGTATGGAGCAGTTCAAAGACTTATTACAGCAAAATAAAGTGAGGGAATTTCTCTTTGTATCAAGAATTTATAAGCGACTTTTGATGAATTAGGGTAATGTAATATTAAGACAGGTATAGGCAAATGAATAGAAAAATAAAGAGCCCCAAAAGGGACAAACCCCAAATAGAAATTTGATTAATGACAAAGCTGGAATTGAAATGAGTAGGGAAATATGGTCAATATAATAAATGATATTGGGTAAATTGAGCATCCACATGGAAAAATAATTGGGCTTAAATTGATGCCAAAAATTAATGTTTGATATATTAAAATTCCATCATAAAGGGCACATTTTCAAAGACAAGATAGAAAACATCCTGATTACCTGTAGGAAAAACACTTCTTAAATAAGAAATAATAAATGACCCATATGAAAATTCATTAGCACAAACTCAGCTAGATGACAATCAGGGGCTGTGAGATTTCCAGACACCAGAAATAACATCCTTTGAGGGAGCCGTCAACATTAACCAAGGAAACATAGGCAGCCCTGACAAATGAGGTCCTTTTAAGTCTGTCTCTGCATCCCCAGGGCGGACGGGAGGGCCTGCTATTCCATATAGAGGCTGGAAGAGGTTCCCTGCCTGGGACAGAACCACATTCTCTCTCTCAGTTGTGGCAGCTCTGACTTGGTGATGGGGAGACAACTTTTGAAATAAATACAAGACAGAAGTTCTGAAATAAACATAATTGAAATTGAAAAGAAAGCTTTGGCTCTGCCCAGACTACAGCTAACAAGCGGTCCAGGGCACTAAATCTGAACAAACCTTTATGGAAAAGCAAAGAGGCCCACCTACTGGGGCATGCAGCGCTGCTCCGCCTGGTAACACTGGTCAACAAATTATTAACAAAAGTCATGTTGCTGAAATAAACTTAGTTGCTGAAATTTCCTATCAATTTGTCAACATGAATATGACAAATTCTAATTTTGGCTCTGTTTTTTTTGTAATCTGCAATAAATTAATCTTTACAAAGCAAAATGCATGCCAATCACTGGTCAACAAATTTTTTACAAAAGTCATGTTACTGAAATAAATTAGTCATTTCCTATCAATTTGTATGTGCTCAACATGAATATGGCGGTCAAATTTTAATTTTGGCTCTAGGTTTTTTTGTAATCTGCAATAAATGGATGTTCACATCGTGAAATGCATGCCAATAGTAATAGGTCTATGGTTAATACCTGTAAAAAATCAAGTCATAGACGACTTCTTACATTTCTTCGCTTGTCTCTTGTACAGCTGTTCAGGAATAGAATAGATGGAAGATGGTTTCCATTGTGCAAAAGCACAGCCTTAAGACTCAGTTTCAAAGAGTCTAGAAATAGTCTCCATTCTTGTGGGTCATGAGTGATTTCTAAGGCATTCATGAGGCCCTCAATATCGGAACAGAATACCAGAGTACTTTCCTTTCTGAAGGAAGGCTCCAACTGCTGATGGCGCTTTCGACAGAAAGTCATTGTGGCATCTTCTTCTAGAAGAGTCCATGGTTGGAGTCTTGATCCTAGCAATTCTGCTTTGTTCTTGGATAAGTCCAAATCATGAACCAGGTCATTGAGTTCTTCCTGTGTTAGTCTGTGTGGGGTTGATGATGCACCACAGTGAAACTCTGGATCACTGCATGCTGATGGGACAGGAGAAGAACAGGTCGGCTCACCCTTGTCCTCATCAGATAAATCAAGAGAATGTTCTGCTGGAGGTTCTGGAATAGGAAGTCCCTCACCATGTGGAACTGGTCTCAATGCAGATAGAATGTTTGACTAGACTATTCTCGACTCCTTTGCTTCGTTATTCCACGGGAAAGAGGAGGAACCAAGCAGAAGTAACAGTCTTTGATGTGGTTGCAGGTCTCTCCACACCATGGGGACTGCAAACAGCATTTATGGTCTTTTGCAATTGAACCACTGTGAAAGCTGTGTTGTACATGTAGCACAGCATATATGCGGGGCCCAAGGCTTGTCTTGGTCACCAACCTTGTATCCCAAGTAAAGATGAGAATGCTTCTTCACTTGAGAAGTGATACTTTTCTTCTGCTTGGCAAATGTCACTTCCCCACAAATAGAGCAGAAATTGTCCAAGCTATTAATGCACTTTCGAGGCATGACTGTTCTGTATTGTACCTAAATGGATAAAATAATAAAAGTTCTATGGAACAGTAGCTTGAACTGTCTCGCACAAAGTATGAAATATATTCAATGCTCAACCTTTCCAAACAGGGCTTTCTATAGTGCACTGCTGACGTCAGCTTACTTCAGCAGCCGCCTGGCAGTAGTATTGCATTGCATCAGAAAATGATGCAATAGGGCCTCCCTGATGGCGTAGCGGTTGAGCGCTGTGCTGTGGAGCTGTCGGTAGCAGCTACGCAAGTTCGATGCCCAGCCAGGGAGAATCCCACATGGTGCAGCAGACCTCTCCTGCCTCGCCCGCTGCTCCCCTCAGCAGTGTATTTCTGATCTGCCTGTTCTGCTCCCTACTCTGTCTCTGGTGAACCCTCTCGCCACCCTGCGCCTCTGGCCTGTACCCCAGCTTGTATGTATAAATAAATAAATCTTTAAAAAAAAATGATGCAATCAACTCTGGATGATGTGTGCAATGCAATGCAATATGCAATGCGATGCAATATGACATCATTCTAGGCTGATTGAGGATGTTGCTGCAGTCCTACTGCATCAATTTACACGGTGAAACATATAAAATGAATTATATGAAATATCTTCCAAACGAGAGCTAATAAAAAATGTTCAGGGTTATATTCATGTTCAGCACACCAAGATACTACAGATTAGGGCCTTTTAAAGTCAGTAACAATCTCACTGTTGACCAGTGTAATTGATTATGTATATCGGCAGATTGATTTCTAGAGAGTTAGGAGACATTCTCCACAATCACGAATAAAATAAAGCAGATTACCATGCTCACGGACCTACCAGACTATTGTAGGGGTATTAACTCAGTGGCACAAAAGCCTATTTTTTTCCTATATGCATTCTGAGTATCCTATGAGCATTAGGTAGGAGATTGAAAGTCATGCAATTAGAATATTCCTAAGTACTGATCTGTGTGGGATTCATTTTGTCTTACTGTCTCTGCTGTTTGGCGTGTTCATCATTGGCCATTTGCACAGGGCTTATTACATGGAACAATAGCCTCACCTGTGACTCCCTCAACAATTTAATTCCTCTTTGTGATCCCCCAGAAGTATCACTGAGTCCTAGATTAGACCCCACTTGCAGAGCTCAGCTAGGGGAGGGAAGGGCACTTACAGTCTATCTGTTCTGGCTTAAGTAGGGAACTCTCCCTTGGAGTCTTTAGTCAGATTCAACTGAACCTGGATCTAACGCAGGGCTGGCAAGAGAAGCCTGGAAGAGAGTTCTGTAAATAAGCTTCCAGGAATACACTTGTGTGTGTGTGTGTGTGTGTGTGTGTGTGTGTGTGTTATCTTTTTGTATTTAATAAGAAAAATCGGGGCCTCCCTGGTGGCACAGGCATTAGGTCACAGCACTATGAGGCTATCCGGAGCCACTGCAGCACGAGTTCGATCCCCAGCCAGGGAGATTCCTACAGGGAGCAGCAGACCTCTCCTGTCTCCCTGCTGCTCCCCTCAGCAGTGTATTTCAGTCAGTCTGCCTGTTCTACTCCCCCACTCTGTCTCTAGGGAATCCTCTCACCTCTCCCCCACCCCTCCCCACACTTTTGGCCTATACCCCAGCTTGTATTCATAAATAAATAAATCTTTTAAAAAATCATTGGTAAATAAAAGTGATTGGTCTAGGAATAATAATATGTTCAGGTGTTTTTTGCATTCTCCGCCTTCACTATCTTATCAAAGATTTCAGTGTGTCCATATGCTCAAACACGAGAGGAAAGCTCTTAAATATTGCTTTGTATCTCACTCTTGGACACCCTGCCAGCTTCTGTAAGAGGAAAATGTATACCTCAAATACCCGAGCACTGGGGACTGAGGCTTCGTGTCTCCTGCCCTAGGTTGAGAAATGCTGACCCCCAAACACTGTTACTCTTTTGAAATGTCTTTCAATAGGAAATTATTGTTAAAAATACCTTTAGCTATGTAAAACACCTTACTCTGCATAAAAACATTCTCAGAGACTTAAATCTCTGTGAATCTTAGTTTAAAAAACCAGTGTCCTATTGTGAACTTTTTAACACTGTGAACATATCCTGTTAAGAACATACAGTGAGCAATGACAGGTCCCCAACCTCATTTTGGGGAGCAAGGATGATCTTGAGGATGGAAGAATCAGATCCCACACAATTCCGAGCTCCTCTCAGTTCACAGCACAGGTGAGCATTGCAGCCTGTGGCTGAATGATAAATCATAGGTGTATTTTTGGTAGCAAGTGAGAGACTCAATTTTAATTTGTTTAATAATCCCCTTAATGATACCTAATTAGGACATCTGTTAAGGGCTCAGGAAGTTCTAGTCTTCATTTGGCTTTTCCCATTAAATTAGTATCATGATTATTTCACTCTTTTATCTAAAGTTCATTATGAATGAGAATATATATGTATATATAATGTGCAATTCATACATGTAACTTTTATGATACTAGAATTTGCTTCCCAAGTAGGTTGAATGAACTTGTTCTTTTTTTAGTTAGTAATTGGATTAATCTTATTAAGGATTTAGGATTTCCTTTTCCCCTTTGTCAGAAAATCTCTGAAATTGGAGGAACTCCATAGAAGTTCCATCATTGACACCGATCAGTTGACAATGACACAAAGGAATGATGTAATGAGAACAGAATTCACTGGCTTTATTTTTCTTTGAAGAATTCTGTTCTGGATCAGTATTACAGTATATGGACTTTGACATATCTTCTTTAAAAAAAAAAAAAAAAACAGGAGCCCTTTTTATCTCCAGCTTGTGAAGTTTATAAAGGCACAAAGTCTCATTAGTTACATGTGGTGAATTTTCCACCACTGATGGAAAATATCTGAGATTACATATCACTGATCTTGCAGTGATTTTCTTTGGTCTTATGGTTCATTACAAAATGAAAGGATTTACAATGAAGTCCTGCCTTTTTTCACATGCCACCATATTAATATTTTCACTTCTAAAGATCTAACCTTATTTTTATGTGTATCTGGTTTAGCCATGAAACACTGATTATAAATTCAACCTTTACCCACTCCATATATGTATCTAACTCTCCCAATTAATTTTTTTAAAGATTTATTTATTTATACATACAAGCTGGGGTACAGGCCAGAGGTGTGGGGTGTCGAGAGGGTTCACCAGAGACAGAGTGGGGAGCAGAACAGGCAGATCAGAAACACACTGCTGAGGGGAGCAGCGGGCGAGGCAGGAGAGGTCTGCCGCACCATGCGGGATCCTCCCCGGCCAGGCGTCAAACTCGCATGGCTGCTGCCGACAGCTCCACTGCGCAGCACTTAACCACTGCGCCACCAGGGAGGCCCCCAATTAATTTTATAGACCTTCAGAATTATGTTATTTGATTAAGTGGCCTCTAGTAAGTTAAGTTCACTAAGAAACTATTAATTTACTGGCTACTGGCTTTTCATGTTCCATGAATTAATATTATTACATAAATATCACACCAATATCATGTGTTACCACTTTCTACTTAAATCTATTGAAACAAAACAAAACAAAATCTCAATGAGAATGAGGGAAGAGGCATAGTTTATGATATCTGTGGGATACTGTTTTGAGCAAAATGACAAATAATTCAGGAGGAAAATTATCACATACCAAGGAATCAAACACAGAGACCACTCACAGACCCCCGAGGAACAAATGTAATTGACATCTGAATTATTGATAATATAGATTACTCATAGCATTCAGGAAAGAATTACAGTTTCTAAAATAATGGCTTTGGGCTCCTCATAGCAACTCAGTTGTGCTCCTATAGGTGGGCACTTACTGAAAATGTTTAAAATGTATGAGAAAATGCAAAAGTATATGTTTCCTGTCATTGGTGATTTTACTAATAATGATGATTTTTTTATGGCAGCACAGGAACTCTGTTTTTAAATTTTAGGTTAATGTTTTGATTTTTAAATCATAACTATAGATGAGGACAGGGTAATATTAATATATTGAGTGTTTTTCAGGGCCTCCCTGGTGGCACAACTGGTTAAGTCTACGACGCTGCCCGCAGCCACTGCAGCACAAATTCTATCCCAGGCCAGGGAGCTGACCCACGTGGCGCAGCAGACCCCTCCTGTCTCCCCGCTGCTCCCCTCAGCAGCGTATCTCAATAGATCCACCTGTTCTGCTCCCCACTCTGTCTCTGGTGAATCATCTCACCTCCCCCAACCCCCCACCACTGGCTTACACCTCCATTCTTGTATGCATAAATAAATCAATCTTTTTTTTTAAAAAGTGTTTCAAATTTGTGGCAGGTGGTTGCAATTTATTTCATGCTCTTCTGATTGAAAACTGGGGTTTATTTCCACTCCTTTGGATGCAGGCTGTCCTGGGACTCTGACACGGAAGTGCAGTGGAAGGCTTGCAATGCTATTTCTGGAAAAAGCCCTGCCTTGGTGTCTCCAGCCCAGAGACACAGTGTAGGAAGCATGTCTGCTCCTGTGTGACCGTGAGGAGGGCCAGAAGACCACGTGGAGACAGGAGCCCCTTTGAAGTCACCCTCCTACCCTCCCCTACTCATGCCCGGCCTGTGCTGCTCATGAGTCAAGTGTCCCGATCAGTCAGGCCCGCCTCCTCAGCTGCAGGCTGAGTGTCGTTTAACACCAGATGGATGAGAGAATTGCCAAGACCTTTCTGAACGTCTGACGCGCAATATCATGAAATTTGTTACATTTATTACTTGCTGTTTTAAGCCCTTAATTTCAGAATGGTCTGCTAAGTGGTAATAAATAACTGAAAAAAGAACTTTCTGTAAGGGTAGGCTTTCCTAGGTCAGATGAAATGATGCATACTGTTAGTTTTCATCCAAGTTGTTAATTATACCAAATGCATAGTAAAACAATCGGCGACCATTTTCAGGTTGGTAATCTTTGAGCCACATATTGGGAACTCGTGTCCAGAACGGAGAAACCCCTGTCTCCAGTGGATGGTGTTATTGAGAGCACAGGTTTGTATAAAATATTCTACATTTATCAGTAATTCATGTTATTTATATCAACGCTTAACTGTAAAAGTGATTTTTTTTTCAGTTGAAACCAGCGACTGATTAAAATCTTTCTGTCAAATGGAAAAATTTCCTCCTCTAGGAAAGTATTGTAAAATTATGGGGATGTGTCTAAAGAAGTCCGTTATAAAGGAATAAATCTTCTACAGCATTAAAGTAAGACAAGTAAGAACTTCCCTTTGGAAATGTCCAGGAGGAGGTTTTGCAGAGATCTGCAGACACAATGCATTCTTGGAAACAAGATCCTGAACAGAACCGAGAGCGCAACCAAGGAGAAAGCAAGAATAAACACGCAACCATTTCAAAGCATTCTGCAAAGGGGAGCAAATGACTGGGGTTAGGACGTGCGGAGGACATCAAGTTCAGCAGCAGGAAGACTGAGGGGGCGGATGGTGATGGACATTTGCCAGTGGGCGTGGTAGGATAGATGCGTCTGTCAATAAAGCACAATAAAGAAATTGGGGGAGGGGGAGGGAATGTAAGTATCTCTCTGTGCAGCTATTGTTTTTTCTTAACATGTGACCACTGACAGCATTTGCATAGGATAAAATGATGTCATCAGTAAGGAGAAAATGATTGATGTCAAAAAAAAGAAATTAGATAACTAAACTTTTTTCCTAATTATTCATTCTAGAAATTTCCAAACAGAAAAAAGTGGAGAGAATATTCTTAGGTTGAACTATGACACAATCATTATAAGTATGGTGTCAATATTGTTTGATAGCCCTCCTTATTTGTACTACATCATAGTTATTATTTGCTTATGTATTTAATCTTTTTTTAATTTTTACTGAAGCATTTTAAAGAAAATTCCATACGTGATACCATTTCTCCAGTAAAACTGGTATGAATTTCTAACTGAAAATATTCAGATTTTACACAACATACTATTAATTAGCTAACAAATTTTAACTTAGTCACTTAGTGTTATTTAAATATTATTTAGGACCTTGTCCATATTCAGATGTTTCCTGTAGGTCCAAGGATTTTTTGCATTAGTGTATATGTTTAATTCCGTATTCTAGCAAGGCCCACGCATGAAATCTGGTGCTGTCTTCTAAACCCACTTTATTCTAAGGCACTCCTCCATTTGTTTCTCTTTTACTCCTGATGGGTTTCTATGTCCAACTGCCACACACAAAATATTTTCCAACTGATAAAAATGTAGAGGGGAATGCATACAGTATCTCACAGCAGCACCACGAGCATCAGAATTTGAGTGGATTCTCTCCCACTGTCTTGGTGCTTGAGTTCCTTGAGAAAACACCCTGATGGTTTCCTTACTTGAAAGCATGTGCCATATGTCTAGTGCCCTGATGCATTGACAGACCTCAAATGACAGGAGTAATTATACTGCAGGTCCATTTATTGAAAAGATTGTCAAGGAAAACCTCAATACAGCTGTGATTAAGTTTTTACCCAAAAATTTTCTGAGCTTGTTGATTAGGTTAATAATGAAAGGAGGCAGTTTCCCCAAAGAGATCGTATGACTCATAGGTACTAAATAAATCACTATCGAGAGTAACTTATATTCTCAATAGAATGATAAAGGAAGCTATGAGGTGATTTTTAAGTTGTCTGAACAAACTTTTATTCTATTTCATCTTCTCCATTGTTTTGAATTTCCTTTTGTCATCTCAAAACGCTTGAGAAACTATTTCTCCTGTTCAGCTTTTGCTTTTTTCCATAACAAATTATTTCATTACATTGATATGATGAACATTTATTGAAAAAAAAAACTTCTTTGCCATGCCTTAGATGTAGTTAGATATGTTTATCAGGACAGTCTGAATCTGATGAAGTATGACATGTGACGCCTCTGAGGATGTCTGTCCATCTGACTTGGGGTGAGGGATCACTTCCATCATGCACATAAGCCCAAGTGTCCACATATAGAGAGTTACACAAAAGAGGCCATGGACTATGGATTCAGATTGACAAAAGGCCAAAATGACCACAAAGACAAGGTCAGTGGAAATTGAAAAGTGAAAGGGCCCTGAGAGGGAATGAGAGAATGTGGTGCAACAGAAACTCTGTCA
This sequence comes from Scalopus aquaticus, assembly GCA_004024925.1. Classification (NCBI taxonomy): domain Eukaryota; kingdom Metazoa; phylum Chordata; class Mammalia; order Eulipotyphla; family Talpidae; genus Scalopus; species Scalopus aquaticus. Next base: position 17,760 of record PVIJ01004079.1, on the reverse strand, counting down.
ATATTAATGGTTTAAAGTATCATTTATCATTAGAAAAATGCAAATCAAAACCACCATGAGATATAATATCACCCTTGTAAGAATGGCCCACATCAAAAAGACCAGAAGGAACAAGTGCTATTGAGCATGTGGGGAAAGGAACCCTCATCCATTGTTGGGGAAATGTCACACAGTGCAGACTGTCAGGAAAATGGCATGGAGAGTCCTTAAAAAATTCAAAATGGGGATATTCTATGGACCAACAATCCACTCCTAGGTGTTTATCTGAGGTACATAAACAAATGAACACACAAATACCAACTGTCTGTTCACAGCGTCATTCCCAACAGCTAAGACCTGGAATCTACCTGAATGTCCACTTCCAGACACCTGGATAAAAAGGCTGTGGTATATACTCTCAGTGGAGTACTACTCAGTGAGTAAAAAGATGAACTCTTGCTTTTTGCAACAATATGGATGGAACTTAATGTACTGATGCTGAATGAGATAAGTCCAAAAGTCAGAGGCAATCAGAGGATGGTTTTACCCATTTGTGGAATATAAAGAACAACCTGGCGAAATCCAGTAAAAATAACTCAGACTGTGAAGAGTATGGTGGTTACCAGAGGGAGGGGGCAAAGGGAGGGAGGGAAGAGGAAGCAGAGGAGGAAGATGGGATATGGTGTGGGCAAAAGATTTCATCAGGGATGAGAAACAAATCACCTGTGGAGGTGTGAGGTTGTACCCCTAAAGTGCAGAGTTTTGTAAGCAATTGTAAATCAATAAAACTTGTTGTAAAATAATAAATATATATAAAAAGTTATGCTTTTTCTCTAAACTATTAGCTTCAGATACTTTATATCTCTGCTGTCCCTCTATGCTTGTACTCAGGGTGGCTCTGCTTCAGCTCAGTGTCAATTTCCAGAAGGTCTAGTGACCCAGGCTGAAGACCCTGAACGGAGGAGAATGGCCACAGAGCTGTTAATCCTACAGCCAGAAACAGTGACAGAGACCCGGGGGTGCCCCATCTGCCCAGACACCCCCGGGACGCGCCGGGGAGAAGCCGTTTTCTCAGCTTCTGGACAGTTCTTTGGTAGCACGTTAGCATCATCTCGCCATGTTTCAGCATACGTGGCGCTGAGCCCCAGCTCAGAACCGTGGAGCCTGGCCCCACGGAAGTGGAAAGACGCTACACTTAGGGAAAAAATTCCTAAGTCATTTTGACACAGCACTTAAAACTAGACTTTGAAGCAACCACTGATAAGCTCGTTATGATGTGTTAAATAGGATGCTAAGGTCTACTCAAAATCTGAGGCAAAATCATTTAAAAAGAACAAAAACTATTCTGTTCGATGTGGTTTGAAATACGGGAGGAAAGTTAACTATCTCAAGATCTGGTTTTGACCGGACAGTAGACGAACTGAAGAGGGGAGTTAAGTCTATATGGCTCGGCCATGCAGCCAGTCCAGCGCGGGCATTAAGTAGCAACGTCGACCCAGATGTGTGACATAAAAAATATCTACCATGCCATCAGAGACGGAAGTGCTGAATAACAGCATGCGCAATAAGAGCCAAATGTGTGTGTGTGTGTGTGTGTGTGTGTGTGTGTGTGTGTATGCTGATTCATATATATGTATAAAAGAAATCTTAAAACTCTTGAAGTGCACGTCATAATTTTTTAAAGATTTATTTATTTATGCATACAAGCTGGGGTATAGGCCAGAGGTGTGGGGTGGTGAGAGGATTCATCAGAGACAGAGTGGGGAGCAGAACAGGCGGATCTACTGAAATGCGCTGCTGAGGGGAGCAGCGGGTGAGGCAGGAGAGGTCTGCTGCGCCATGGGGGAAGCTCCCTGGCCGGGGATCGAACTCGTGCTGCAGTGGCTGCCCATAGCTTGATAGTGCTGAGACTTAACCCCTTGCGCCACTAGGGAGACCCACACATCATAATGTTAATGTGATTTTCCTCAAAGGGATTCAATTATGGGGAGTTTTTGTTTTCTTCTTCACACTTTTAAGTCAAAGTGGGTAATAATTTCTTGTCACTTACATCATATTTCACTTAATGATCCAGGCCCCATCAGTGACTTCTAATTGATGTCAGAGAACAAGCACAAGGTGAGAAGAATGGGTACTCGGACCTCTGCGGGGAGAGAGCAGTCAGCACACAGCTGCGTCAGCTCCGAGCCAGCGCTCTGGGGAGGCCCTTGCAGGGAACCAGGAGACTGGTAATCGTGCAGTAGGCCCTCCTTGCACCTGTTTCCATCTGCCCTTGATTCCCACTTTGCTACCTCTGGACCTTGAAGGCGAGTAAACAGAAGATGCTCAGGGAATAGTTAATAACTGGGTCACGTGACCTACTGTGGGAAGCTAAGAAAAATCATCATTAGCCAGTATCTCCCCTAAAAGAAACTGATCGGAGTAGCCACTTAACACAAGCAATTTGAGCCCATTAATGTTCGCCATGTGCCTTTCCGGCCTTCTCAATGAAAACAAGCATCTAGCTCGCTCACCTCCAAATGTCTAGTTACACAGCTAATAAGGCTGCTTCATTTTTGTCACATCAGTGACCTGAGTCCCTGTTTAAACAGTGGCCTGTTTAAAGGGATTGAACTATCTGTTAACTCCAAACCAATAGTGTCTCCACCAGGGAAATGTGTCTCTGAGAGCAAGTGTTGTCTTTGTGTGAGTGGTGTCTCGATAGACAGAAACCTGCAGTGAACTCAACTGGGAGAAGCAAAAGCCTGTTTAATTGGAAGGATAACTGGAACAGCCTAGAAAATAAAAGGTGGTTGTAAACTCTGAAAAGTCTTGATTTCCGAGGGGAGTTCTAGGTGAAGAAGATTTCACTTAATACAGAGACATCGATGAAGACTTTGTTTGATATAATTGGGGTTGAATTTTGCAAAGATAATCTGGTTTGGTCGCAGAATGAAGGTGAAAATAGGAGTCAGGGACTGGCCAAAAGGCTTTGCAGAGGTTCATTCATATATAAAAATCTTCGAATATCAAGAAAAAGTAATTCTGAACTACATTACATGTACTCTGTCTGGGAATTTTTTTCCCTTGGCAATGGCAAAAGATCAACATTGCAAAAACCATTTAATCTGTTTTAAAGTTGAGATAATATTAGTTTATAGCACTTCAGACATTCCAAAATTATATTTTCTCACCATGTCCACCACCAAATGTCCAGTCACCATATACCACCAATCAATCAGTCCTTCTCTCCATTCCCTACCCCTTCCTTCCCCTCTGGTAGCCACCATTTTATGGCACTATCTAATGGCTTGTAGTAGTTGTTGTTGTTTCGTATTCCACAAATGAGTGAAATCACCCGGTATTTGTTCTTTCTCGTTACTATAATCCTCTTAAGGTTCATCTCTCTTGCAAATGGCAAGATTTCATTTCTTTTTTTATGACTGAGTAGTATTCCACTGTGTATACATACAACCTCTCTTTTACCTATTCATTTGTCATTGGACACTGGATTGTTTCCAAATCTTAGACATTATGAACAGTGCTGCAACAAACATGAAGATAGGTATGTCTTTTTGAGTTAGTGTTTTCATTTTCTTCAGTTAAATACTCAAAGTGGAATTACTGGATCATATGGTAATTCGATTTTTAATTTTTGAAGAAACTCCATACTGTTCTCCATGGTGGCTGACCACTTTACATTCCCAGCAACCATACAGGAATGTTGCTTTTTCTCTACATCCTCGCCAACATTTTTATTTCTTGATATTTTGATAACAGTCATTCTAACAGATATGAGGTGAAATCTTATTGTGGTTTTGATTTGCACTTCCCTAGTAATAAGCAATTTTTCACGTGACTATTTGTCATCTATGTATCTTTGTTGGTGAAATGTCTGTTTAGAGCTTCTGCCCACTTTTTAGTTGAGTTGTATTTTTTTATTGTTGTTGAGTTGTATGAGTTGTTTATATATTTTAGGCAGTAACCTCTTGTCTGATATATGGCTTGCAAATATCTCTTCCCATTGTGTAGGCTGCCTTTTTGTATTAACAATGGTTTCTTTCATTGAGCAAAAGCTTTTTAGTTTGATATAGTCACATTTGTTTCCATTCTCTTGTTTCTCTGTGTTTGGAGATGAATTCACAAACACATCAAAGCTGATGTCAAAGAACTTCATACCCCTGTTTTCCTTTATCCATTTATAATTTCAGGTCTTATAGTCAAAATTTGTGTGCAAATTTTAGGATTTTTGTTCTATTTGTATGAAGAATGCCCTTGGATTCTTAAACAGAGATTGCACTGAATCTGTATTTTGTTTTATGTAGAACAGCCATTTTAACAAGATTGATTTTTTGATCCATTAGCATGGAATGTCCTTCTGTTTCCTTTTGTCTTTCAATAGTGTTCTACAGTTTTCACTGTAATGTTTCTTCACTTCTTTGGTTAAATTTATGTCTCAGTGTTTTAGATGTTTTGTTGTGATCATGAATGATACTGTTTTCTTCAATTTTTTTCTTGCTAGATTGCTAGTTTTTGCTTGTTTGTGTATCTTTGAATTAATCTTAATGATGAAACTTAGGGAACAAATAAACCATGGAATGACTGATTTTTTAGTGTTTCTGAAGATGCAAGTTGTACATCTAGTAAAATATAATAAATACAGTGAAATAAATTACCCACTTTTCACTTTATATACCAGTTGTGTCTGTTAAAACATTAAATGCTGTTAATGGGACATCACCTTTGTTGCAATTTTTGTTTATTACACTTCTCTTACCTTGAAATGCAAAGGGAACGTGGTACATACTAACAACTTCACAGAGACTAAATAATTAATCCTAGGAGAATTCTAAGAGACATGTGTTTAGATTTTCATTTGCCTATTCATTGTGCCATTAACATTATTCTCTTTCAAGTAAAACTTAAATATTAACTCAAATTTTATTAAGGATTGAGGTAAACAAATGGCCTTATAAAAACATTTTTTATTTTTTCTTTAAAACACAACTTATATTTTGATTATCTTTTATGTTCTAATAAATATCAGGCTGCAGTAGCAAAGGAAAGGAAGCTTTGGCAATGCAATCACTGGAAAAGTCACACTTCTACATGTATCAGAGCTGCCAATGTTGGAATAAGTGATATGATCTAGCAGAAGAGAAACTTCACAGCCTTACTTTTTGATTTTAAGGCTCACTACCTTATCATCTATGCATTTTTCCCCTAATCACTTGCATTTATTCCAAAGAACATTAGCCTAGCAGTCAGAAGGTGTCAGGGATCGACAGGAGGAGAGGTTTCGGAAGGGAGACATTATATATTATGATGTGTAATGTAAAGCTTATGATCTTTAGGTGGTAGAGGTGAAGCTTAGAAAGACCATGGAAATAATGCTTTGAACTGCATTGTTGGAGGTGGCAAAAGTAGAAAGCCTGCATACATGGGTATGTGAATAAAACACTAAGTAAATAACAAACTGCTTTGAGATTTCATAGCTCATACCCCATTTCACCTTCTCTGTCCTACATGGTTTAATGTCTGCTGTGTCCTCAGTTGCAAAACCCATAAATAACTAAATGAAAAATGAGTATGTTCCCTTGTTTTGGTGCTCATGTTAGGTAGGGTCTTCTACCTCAAGGCATATCCTGGTGCCGCTCTCCATTGTTTTATTTTTGCTGTGCAATAAAGAAAGCATATATTAAATTAGGTTTCATAAATTTCCCATGAACTGTAATTCCAAAGCAATCCCACCCTATGAGTTGGGAGTAATCATCTTATTACTTTCACATATTACGTCATTGTCAATTCAATGGAATATTCAGAATATTTTCTCTCTGAAAATAGACAATGGTATTGTTTAATATTGGAATGTCTTAACTTTATTTGAATAAAAAGAATGATATAGCAGATGCTAATACTTTTCTCTTACTTAAAGCTAATTAAGAAATCCCTCCTGAAAATTTTACATTTAAGAGCCTCGATTTGGGGAGACACCTGAGAAAGGGGTAAGAAATAAAGCACAATTTTCATAGTCTCAAAAACTATGTTATGGCTCCTAAATTTGTGATTAGCAGAAAACATAATAATTCTCTAAGGAGAAGAAATCATTCACAACCAATGTTTAATTTCTTAAATGTGTTATTTAAGAAAAGACCGAACGAGCCATGTTGAATATTTAACTGAATGATTATCATGAAGTCCATGGTGATGGTGTGTTCTGAGCTCATTCAAAGAAGAATTGTACCTTTCATATGGAATAAAATTGCCATTCATTTAACCTTTAGATATGTAAACAGCATTTTTAAATCTACCAAATGAATAAATTGTGCTATCTGTGGTGATGTGGTAAATGAAGAAATTAATTGTAAAGAGCAGAATTATGCTTTAAACATTGAAATTATTGTTCCCTTTAGACCTCTGTATCTTAAGGACCAGCGCTCAAAAAAATCTGGCAAGAGGATGGACAGTGAATTCAAAACTCCTGGTCCTCATGATGTTACCCTTATTTTTACTTATTTTTTTCATTTTTATTTTTTTTTAAAGATTTATTTATTTATGCATGTATGAACTGGGGTGTAGACCAGAGGTGTGGGGGTGGTAAGAGTATTCATCAGACAGAGTAGGGAGCAGAACAGGTGGATCCACTGAAGTTCACTGCTGAGGGGAGCAGTAGGGAGACAGGAGAGGTCTGCTGCGCCATGTGGGTCAGTTCCCTGGCCGGGGATCAAACTCGTGCTACAGTGGCTGATGCCGATAGCTTCACAGTGCTGAGACTTAACCCCCTGCGTCACCAGGGAGGCCTTAAACACTCCTTCCAAAAGCACAGTGCCAGCCCGTCCAGCTGGGGTCAGTGAGTGATTGTGTTCAGCATGGCCACGTACCTAGGACTCACCTGGAGCTGCCAGAGGGACATCACTGGCTGCATGGTCCTCTGTCAGCCTGAGTGGCTGCTGCCTACCCTGCTCAGGTGACTGAACACTTTGATTGTCACCCCTTCTATCAGCATCTTGAGACGAATGTCTTGTAGAAAACATTCGTGTAACATGAAATGATTCACCTGACATCTGGCGCCAATAATTTTATCTGCATGACTGAACATCTATTACATAGGTTGAGTATATGCATGCATTCAAAATTCAGTTCAATCAATCTTTAACATCTGTGTGCTAGACAGACAAGTAATACAAAGTAAATAGGGTATTTTCTTTGCGTGCAGAGATGACGTCAAATCTAGCAGCGTTTCTCAAAGCAATATGGCGGACCAAATCCTTCTTGGCCATGGAAGGGGGCCCTGTGTGTTGTAGTTCAGCCACCTCCTGGCTTCCACCCCTAGGTGCCAATTGGCATCCCTGCCCCCAGCTGTGCTAAGCAAGGCTGCCCTGCTATTGTGACCTGCTCTCAGGGTTGGGGGTGGGGACAGGGTAGCTGCCAATTGAGGAACTCAAGTCTATCATGTGAGATCAGGAAGCAACAAAGTATTAACATAGAGAATCATAATGTTCAATAAGCAAGTACAGGAAATGGAGGGGGGCGCAGGGAGGACAAATGGAAGCTTCTTTACAGTCAGGGGAATTGTGGATGTGACAGCTGGAATATGACAGGTAGAAAGGTGGCCGGTAGGGCATTAGCTCCCTTAAAACCTCTTGGTGAGCATGAGTCGCCATCTATTCTTGTCCTTGTCATGCAGAACCTCCCAGCACAAGCACTATTTAAACATTTTATCCTACATCTTAATTCACTGTGCTGTCATTTCTTTTTATAACCACATCATAGGAACATTTCTTGGACTTAATGTCTGTGCTTCTCAATTCAACTCAGTCTTTAGAACGTAATTATAGAGCATTTATTTGTCATAACTTCATAATGTAATAACAATATTATATTTATTTATAATGTAATAACAACACTGACTAGCTCACAAAAAATAGAGGTGCTTTATATGATTTAATGCTCATAAGATCTATACATGGAGAGTGTTAATAGCACCCCAGTTTTACCAATAAGCAAATGAAACACAAAAATGTTCATTCAAAATGTCCACAGAACTAAGACACGCAGAATTGGCGCCCACTGTTCCCACGTGGTTCTCTGGGCCCCCTTCACCATGTGGTGGTGGCTGTGCTGTAGTCACACACACCTGGAGAAGGGTGAACCTGTATCTGCATCATATACAGGCTGTAAACCCAGGTTACCTCAATAAAAATTTAAGAAGAAAAATGCAGAGCTCAGAGTTGAACCCTGACCCCGTGGCTCCACTCGGCAAGTCCTTAATCAGTGACATCGAGCAAATCGATTGCTTCTGCCTCTCGGCCTCACTGATCAGCACATCACTTAATCCACTCTGATAATCACCCACTAGAGAGAGTCCAGAACTACGAATTGAATCACCGACTAAATCAATTGGTGAAGGCCGACTTATTTCAAACAATATTGTTTAAATCATTAAAACTAATTTACTAGTCTAAAGACATCTGTAAAATATTTTATTAACCTTTCTAAGAGTTTTGTGCACTCAGACATGCCAAGCACCACTAACCTCATTTTGCATGCTGTCAAACTAAAGAACAGGGGACTTGAGCAAAGGTCTACATTTTCAGAGACCATGCGTGGAGCGAAGATTAGGAGCTAAATCTTCTAAAAGACATTTCCAGGATTAGTGTGAAAGCCCGCACTGCCTCCCAAGCTTATCAAACATATTCCTGTCGCCTTAAGACTTCAGCATCTAGCATAGACCGTATTGATCTGCCTTTCTAATTTTAGTCCTGCAATCATTTTCTCTTTCACCACATTTTTCTTCAGTCACTTGGCTTGTTTCCGAGACTTATAAAATTCCTTCCTTAGCAAGAATAAAAAAAAAAAAGCCTTCTTTCACCTCCCCTAACTCTCCAACAGGGCTTCCTTTCCAGATGTACTGTGGTTTCTTTGAGAGACATTATTTTTGAAGACATAGCTCCACTATTTTGATATATATTTGAAGTCTTACATATTAATACTTCAGCCAGCTGCAGATTTTTATTTCCATGTCTGTTGACCTATACTACGCAATCATCACACTTATCTTAAGTGGGAAAAGACCAGCAATGCTGAACCTGCTTAGGGTAATAATACTTGAAGTTCCAGTTTTCACATTTCTCATTCCATTTTTATCTCTCACAGACACCTAAGGTAGAAGAAAAGCAAGCCTTTTTAAATTTTCCCACAATTTTATGCAAAAACCCAAGAAATGTTTTCACTCATACGGGGTACAAGCTCATGTCCCTTGTTATCATAAGTGTGTGTGTCTTTGGAGAATACTCCCAGCTTTGTCTATCTGGCACTGACCCTTCTCCTGACCTACTATACATTAGGCATTGTGCTAAGAGTTAGGATGAAAACTAGTGTCTTCATTGAATGAATCATCTAGCAAGACAGATGCAAATATCAATAGACTTGATATAAGGTATGAAATGAACTTGTAAGTAAGTTTGCAGGGACCAGGACCTGCCCTGCCTGGAAATAGCAGAGATGATAAACTAAAGGTTCCAACAAAAGGTTCCGCCGAGACTGTCTGGCAACTACCAAGGCTGAAGCCACAGAGATACGAGTCAATATTACACATTGGAGAAGTTGTTGGCAGGTCGGAAGCTGGAATGTAAGTTGAACAAAAGAGCAAAACAGGCAACAAGGCCAAGTCTTTGAGGGCTTTCCTGTGTAATCAAAGATCCGGGACTCTCAGCGGGAACAAGGCAAGAACACTTTGGAATCATATAATCAGAGCCACGGAGGATGTGTTAGCCAATACACTCAGCATTCAGGTTAGTCTAATAAAGTGATTAGTTCAATGTCAGCACATCTGATTAGACTGAAAATTACAAGCAACAGAGACTTTAACCTTATCAAACAGGTAAAATTGGAATGTCTAAATGTCAGTTGCCAAAAGACTAGTGCTTCATCTTTATTCTGGATTAGCAAGTCAGTTCACTAAACAAAGGTGACCTCATGAAAAATAATTTCTTTGGGAGCCAGCTAAATACACAAAAAGAATCCAGGAACTTTTGGAAACAGAAAAAATCTTGCTTTTAATTCTACCTCCATTAATTCCATCAGTTGGTTAAGACCATGACCTTCGAAGCTGATTTATCTGAGTCTTGATATGTTCACCCAAATTTCAGAAAAATAAAGTACATCAGTGGGTAAGATAATTAACATATATGTATCACTTGCATGCAAGGTGCTTAATGAAAGTTCATTTCATTTTGCCTTCTTACAAAACCTGAATCATTTCCCTCTGTTTTAACTGAGAAAATGGAAAATTAAATATTCCTGCAGAGAAAATATTTCCCTTAACATTTTTACTCTCCTCAATAAAACCTTTCCATGATTTCCATGTGTAAGGGAAGAAATGCTTCTCCTACATTTCCCATGTCATTGTGACAAAGTAGCAAAGGACTGCTCCTTATTAAGGACAAAGAAGATTCTGGAGCCAGTCAGCTCCAGAATGTCTTCCTTGACATCCCAACGCTGAGGAAAGCATTCTCCTGGCCCTCGAGCCCCTCTGACTCTCTTTACCGCACCCCTCCATCCCGTGTGGAAATGCCCGTTTATGTGCAGGTTTTCTGTGCTGCAAGCACTGTATGGGAAGTAGTGGTCTTTACTTGCTCCCCAGAGAATTCTGACAGCTCTTAACCAGAAGTGACAGCCGGGGAGTCACACTCCTGCCCAGCTCTTGGTTGATGCCAAGGAACAGACACACGGGACTTGGGAGATGGTGGTATCCCTTGGGTAGGGCCGGTTGCAAACCAAAAGGACCCACGAATCCTTGACAACAAGATGAAAAGGAGCATTAAGCATAATAATGTCAATACAAATATAAGTTAACAAAGAAAACCGGTGCGTGGGGAGAGGGGGGAGGAGAAGCGCCAGCGGACCACCACCATGTTGTAAAGGCAAGCGAGGATCGATGGGGCGTCTTCAGAGCAAAACGGAATAGTCATTTCATTTAATTCATTGCCATGACCGTGATTGATGTATATTTGCATTGAGTCTTTTTAGAACTAGATTACTGTGTATAACGAAAAAGTAAATGCCATGACTAAATAATAAAGCCCTCTGCACTGCTGTTTTTGGACAATCCATTTTTGACAAGTCTAACCGCCCCCAAATAGGCCCATGATACATGACAGAAATCGTAGAAGCAGTGGGCAACATAAATCTTCTCTTTAAGGAGTAAACAGAAGCCTTCTGCTCACAGGTCAGCAAAACCAGTCATCGCATGATGCAGCCAGCCTCAGCTACCGCGTAAGAGGCCGGCACCTCCCAGAGCGCAAGGCTGCAGGAGCACAGCTGAGGCTTCGTGGGCAGCGAGCTGCTGCTGAGAAGACACTCACTCGAGTCAGAACGAATGCTCAGCCTCATCGAGCTCCATGGACCAGGGAGGAAAACCCCATGTCCACTAAGTAATCAGTCAGTTTTCCCCTCTCAGCCCCTGTCGTTCCCCACCTGCTTTTTGTTCTCAGAATTTACCCATTTGGGATATTCATAAAAATGGAATCAATAATTTGTGATGTACATCTGGTTTATATCACTTAGAATATTTGAAAGTTTTGTCCACCTCGTGCAGATAAGTTCTTCCAACTTTGTGGCTCATATTCTCTTGTATGTCCATAATGCATTTTGTCTATCAACCTACTGACAGGCATTTGCGATGTTTTCACATTTTAGCTGTTGGGAATAGTGTTGCTATGGACAACTATGTACAGATATTTGTAACTGCTTTCATTTATTGTGGGTATATGCCGAGGAGCTGAATTGCTGAGTCACATGATAATTCCATGTTTAAGTTTTTGAGGAACTGCCAAAGCATTTTCCACAGGGGTGATTCATTTTTGTCCACATCTTCACAAAACTTACTAATTTACTATGACTTTTTAAAAGCATAGCTAGCCTCATGGGTGTGAAGTTTTGATTTGCATTTCCATAATGACTCATGAAAATGCACATCTCAATGCATTGAACATCTGCATGTCTTTCTGGAGAGCCGTCTGTTCAAATCTGTGACCTGTTGTTAAATTAAGTTCTCTCTCTTTTTGTTGTTGAAAGTCATGAGTTCTTTATATATTCTGGATACTAGATCCTTTACAAATTGATAATTTGCAAATATTTTCTCCCATTCTGCAGGTTGCCAGTCTACCTGATAGTTTCCTTTGACACTTGAAAGTTTTCATTTTGGTGTTCAATTCGTCTATTTTTACTCTTACATCTGCATTTGTCTTTGTTGTCATATATAAGAACACACTGCCCAATCTGCGGCCATGGAAATCTACCCTTATATCATCTTCTGAGTTTTGTAGTTTTAGCTCTTACATGGAGATCTCTGATCCATCAGGAGCTTTTGCACATGGTAGGAAGGAGGCGTCTGATTACATTCCTATGCTTGCAGTTGATCCAGGCCCCTAACACCATTTGTTGGACTCTTCTTTCCTCATTGAATGGCCTCGAGACCCTTCTTGGAAATCAGCTGGCCACAGATTGGCTTATTTCTGGATTCATTTCTAGGTCATTGATCCAAATCTGCACTTGTTTTAGTAGCATACGGTACTAAATTGGGCTTTCAAAAGTGTTCTTTATCATGTTGAGAAAGCTCATTCTGTTCCTAGTTTTCTGAGTGAGTTTTTTTCATGAAAGGGCAGTGAATTTTGCCAAATGATTTTTCAGATGTCTGCATCAATTTAAATGTTCATGTTTTCTTTTTTCCTTTTCTTAATCTGGTGTATATTACATTGCTTTGCTTGTGGAGGGCCAACCTTTTGTTTTTGGGATAAATCCCACTTGGTCATGGTATAAAACCTTTTGAATGTGTTGTTGGATTTGTTTTGCTAATATTTTGTGGAGGATTTTTGCCTTTCCATGCATGAGATATATAAAGCATACTAGCTTTTTATTTTTTCTGTGATTTCCTTACATGGCCTTGTTATTCAAACAAGACTTATAGGGAAAATTTCCTACTTTTTGCATATATCTGGAAGATTTTGAGAATTGTTGGTGTTTAAAAAGTGGTAGAATTCAGCAAAGTCATCTGGTACTGGACTTTTTGCTGTTGTCATCAAGATGTTTTTAATTACTGTATTCAGAATTTTAACATGTAGTTTTAAGATTTTTCCATTTCTTAAGTTAGGCTATGTAATTTCTGTTTTACCCATTTAATCTAGATTACCTCATTTGTTGACTTACAATTCTTCACAGTACTCTCTTACAATCCCTTTTATTTCTGTAAAGTTGATAGTCATGTCCCAATTTCATTTCACTTATCAAGTTTAGTGACATTCTTTGTCTCTCATAACTGGTTTTGATGAAGACCATTTTGTCTGGCAGTAGTATAACTACATAGGTTACAATTTGCATAGAATGTCTTTCTTCCTCATTTCACTTTTGACCTATTTCTGACTTTTTCTTGATTTTCCTATAGCCTTTTGAGTATTTTCCAGAGTTCTGAAAAAACTAATTCTGCTATTTCCTTCCACCTCACCCATATTTTAGTATTTCTGTGAACCCTGGGAAATATCTTCTCTGCTATTTTCACTGGCAAAACTTACCCACAGGGCATTTTTAAGTCCAGGGTGCAGATACCGTCAACGGTTTTGTACAGCAAGATGCTCCAGTAGCCTTGCCTCTGGAAAGCGTGTTTACAGTGGACACCAGTGGCTCAGTGACAGCAGTTCTGTCTGTTCTGATCCCTCAGTGAAGTAGGTGTCATGTTAGTTCGAAGTCCCTTTGCCCAATCAATTGCTTATGCTATAAATAAGATTTAAATGGCTACAGAGAACGTTGCTTACAGAGCCTTTGTGCAGACAGCCTGCCTCTTAGAGAGAAGCTTTCATCCACACATCAGGACTCAAATATCGCCATAGCCTTCAACCAACCTTGTTTCATCACACTGTTTATGACAGGGAATGAGTCCCAGCTGAGGCCACTGTGTGTGGAGTTTGCGAGCTTCCCCACGTCTACGTGGGTTTTCTGCTGTGACTCTGCTTTCCTCCCACATCCCAAAGGAATGCCCGTGGTGTTCCTTATTATGCCTCAGTTGCCCCAGTCTGAGTGGGGGGTATATGATGCTCCCTGAGATGAAGGGGCTTCCCTGCCCAGGTTGGATCCTGCCTTGCACCCTGAGCTGCGGGCAGCCTACCACCACCAGTGACCCAAAACTGGAACAAGAAGTTGGAAAATGAATGAATGAATGCAAATGATTGTTACGTGGTGGAAGAGTCTGGAGTCATTTAAAGTTTGGTGAAGTTTTTGTGGCCAGAAACATGTGGTAGGACCTTAATTCTTGTTTAGCTCAACTCTTGAGTTAACCTACGGTACAACTGGTTTCATTCTGTTCTTAAAAGGTTCAGTCTTGGGCCTCCCTGGTGGTGCAACGGGTTAAGCGCAGAGCTCTAGAGCTGTTGGCAGCTGCGGCACAAGTTCAATGCCCGGCAGGGGAGATTCCCACATGGCGCAGCAGACCTCTCCTGCCTCGCCTGCTGCTCCCCTCAGCAGTGTATTTCAGTTGATCTGCCTGTTCTGCTCCCCACTCTCTCTGGTGAACCCTCTCACCGCCCGACACCTCTGGCCTGCACCCCAGCTTGTATGCATAAATAAATAAATCTTAAAAAAAAAGTTTCAGTCTCTAAGAAATTACGACTCAAAGTGAGACATCCTGCAGTCACAAATGAATGTGGAAACACCTAAAAACAGTGAATTTTTACTGATGATGAGAAAGCTCTGTTCAAGGTACCGGGATGATGGAGAGAGTCAGGCAGAGCAATTAGCAACCAGGCAATGCCAGGTGAGTAGGGAGGTTGATGACAAAGGCATGAAATCTTATTCCATCCCGAGTTTGCTTTCCCCCAACACACACAGTATTAATGGCCTAAAGGGTACTTTGAATAAGTAAACTATAAATCTACTTGCAACTAAACTGCACGGCACAGCGGAAACCAAGACTCAGACAAACTAGATAATTCTTAAGTAACACGCTGACCTTGAAGGTAATCCAAGGTCAGATGAGCTTAAGTCACTTTATTTGCAAACCACATTTTGTAGATCCCCATTTTCTAGACGTAACTTTTTTCTCAAGAAACAGCATGAAGAACTCAAGTATCTCCATGCACGTCCTTTCAGTGCCCCATCTCCCCCCACTCCCCACCCCACAGAGACGCGGCCGCCATGATTCATCTGGGTGGCTCAGCCCTGCGTCCGCATCTTCCCGCCACTGCGCTCGCAGGTCTGGGTCGCGGCAACCTTGACTTTTGACTCAGCCGAGGCTCAACTGATCACAGGCGTCGCGGTGTGGAAGGGTCGTCCCGCCCTGGCGTGTCTTCTAAGTCACGCACAGTCGGTAAAGAATGTCTGTTACCACTGGAAATTTCCAGTCATTCATGAAGAACATATTTTTTTCCCTGAATTCCAGGAATGGCATCATTTTTCAGGGATAGCTTGTGATTAGTGAGGAGTGAACTCACAGAAATACTTCAGAAACTGTTGGATGACTGATAATTTTAATAACTAAGACAAAAGAAAAGAAACACAAATCAAGAGACTTCAGCGCTCATATTTTCATTATTCATTCCATTTTTATTAAGTGTCTATCAAGTAGGAAGCCCTGGATGACATATATATATATATATTTGAATTATTTGAAGACATTGTGAAATAGCTTACTATTTGAACTATTGGAATAGTTATAGACTATATCCAATCCTTTCATAGGAACAAAGGACATCATATAAATTCATTTCTTCATCTTATATAATCAGTCAGTACTGTGAAAATGAATTAACATGTAGTAGGAGGAGGTGGGACTTCTCAGAAGTGACCTTCAATATATTATTTCTGAATTTTCTCCAAATAGAATTAAATGATATCACCCTTTGGGGTGAAACAGGGACAGAGTGAGCATGAGAACAGAAGGAGAAAGAAACTCCTTGGAAATTTTATTTTTTGAAAAACTTCTTTATCTATGCACACAAGAATTGGGGTGTACAAGAGGTGCGGGGAGTGAGAGGATTCACCAGAGACAGAGTGGGGAGCAGAACAGGCAGATCTACTGAAATACGCTACTGAGGGGAGCAGCAGGAAGATAGGAGAGGTTTGCTGCGCCCTGTGGGAAGCTCCCTGGCCGGGCATCGAACTCGTGCTGCAATGGCTGCCCATAGCTTCATAGTGCTGAGACTTAACCCCTTGCACCACCAGGGAGGCCCTCCTTGGAAATTTCAATTAGGACTTTAACATCCAGTTGCATCAGTAGACATCTGATTGAATAGTGCTGGCATGAGCTGACGATGTCTTCTTATCTAGAAGATTCTTAGAGACCACGTCTCCTCCTTCAGGTCTAGGAAAGGCCTAAGAAGAGGCTGCCTCAGCCAATAGGATATTTTGCTACATTGGTCTAGCACAAGCCAGTGGACTTCTGGCAGGCAGCATGGGTTGAGCTAGAATTCGGGGGTCCCACAAATACAAGGAGCGTGCTGCTTCTATTCCTATAAGGAAAAAATCTGGGTGGAAGCCAGAAGCCAGGACGGTGCCAAATAACAGCATACACTCACACACACACACACGAGATGCCCTCCCAAATTTCCAAGATGACATGATAAATCAAATTTCATTCAGCGTGAGGAGGAGCACTAGAGCAGAAGGCTTGTACACAAAGAGTCTAAATTTAACTTTCAGACTCAATCATTTTTACTCAAACAAAGCAATACAGTGGATCACAATCTTACACTGTAATGCACATAAAGGTCATCTGGAGAAAATCCAGATTTACAGGCTTTGTCTGCATACACCCCGTTTTGTTTGAGCTGAGCCCTTAGGAATATGCACTTTTCTATCAATTTCAGGTGATTCAGATCAATCATGTACATTCACAGTATTTCAGAAGCTGGGAATGAGAGTTCTTAAGAAATTCTCCAGAAGGGACCTCCCTGGTGGCACAATGGGTTAAACACAGCGCTGTGGAGCGGGTCGGCAGATATCCGGCCGGGGAGACTCCCACATGGCTCAGCAGACCTCGCCTGCCTCTCCCGTTGCTTCCCTCAGCAGTGTGTTTCCGACGATCTGCCTGTTCTGCTCCCCACTCTGTCTCTGGTGGACTTCTCACCACCCCGCATCTCTGGCCTGCACCCCAGCTTGTGTGCACAAATAAATAAAACTTTTTTAAAAAAAGAAATTCTCCAGAAATATGTTCAGCTTTGAATTTGTTGAATTTTTCATCCCCATAAATGTGCTACCACAGACGTAAGTAGGACAACAGAGGGTGTCCTGGTATGGCCGGGGGTGGTGGCTCGGTGGGTGTCACCTCTCCCTGGTGCCCTGGCACTGTGTAATCAAAGTCCCTTGAACAGAAGGTACTAAACGAAAACCAAAGGTGTTGAATGAAGTCTCTGCGTCACTATTAGACTGACTAAGCTCATAATTGAGGTGTATTGGAGTAAATTCCATTTACAAAGTTCTTCTTTATTGCAGCTTTATTAGAAATATTCAGCCAAATGCAATATATTGAGCCAATAAGAGAAGCCACTGAATGACTTGCTGTATTTAGACCATGTAAGATTCACGTGGGTAACTGTTAAAAAAAACAAACCTTGAGTTTTGGTTAATGTCTCTTTTGCTGTACAGAAGCTTTTTATTTTGATATAATCCCATCTGTTTATATTGTCTTTCACTTCCTTCGCTTTGAGGGATGTGTCTTTCAAGATTTTGCTGAGATGTATGTCATGTAGAGTTTTGCCTATATTTTCTTCTATACATTTTATGGTTTCAGGTCTTACATCCAGGTCTTTTATC
>PVIJ01004078.1:0-123208 GCA_004024925.1 Scalopus aquaticus | reverse complement strand
GCGGCGAGAGGGTTCACCAGAGACAGAGTAGGGAGCAGAACAGGCAGATCAGAAATACACTGCTGAGGGGAGCAGCGGGCAAGGCAGGAGAGGTCTGCCTCGCCATGTGGGATTCTCCCCGGCCGGGTGTCGAACTCGCGTCGCCGCTGCCAACAGCTCCACAGCGCAGCGCTTAACCGCTGCGCCACCGGGGAGGCCCTGTGTCCATGTCTTAAGGTCTATATCTTAACTGCAAATTCCCACTATATCTAACTGCAAATTCCCAGTGAATATTATTTCTATTCTAAATTATTTTGTACTCTGTCCTCCTCCCTAATATCCAAGAAACCTGGCTTCCCTTTCTGCTCCTCATGGTGTCTCTATAGAGTGTGTCTTCACCAAGCCCCAGCTATCCCTGGCCTCACGTAACCAAGAACCTGTACCAAAGTTTGATGACCACCTCGACAGTCACCTAGTCCGTTCACATCACTTTAACCAGAAAGGAACTATTTCCTGGTATCTTGACCTGATGTTGCTTGGCACCTCAAACTCAGCTGCCCCCAAAACATCCTCCCCCAGCTTCTATCTATATTCTCCAGCTCAGAGAAACACATCACCATACCACACCTAAGCCAGGAATTTTTAGAGCTCTCCCCTCCCCTCCCTGCTATAGCCAGCTCACTGAGAACTGACCTTTGTATCTCAGAAAAACTTGTCCATCCCTCTCTTCATCCCCCTGCCAGAGCCCTGGTCCAAGTCATCTGTTAGCTGCACTTCTGTACGAGCCTTCCAACAGCCCAGTTCCCTCCTCCTCAGCCTAGTCCACTCTGCTAGCTACAGCTGCTAGCTTGCTACAACACAAAGGAAGGCCTCTTGCCTCACTTCACCAACAGGCAACCAACAACTTCATATAGATTCAAGGCCCTTAAAGATGTGGCCCCAACATACCTTTTTAGGCCCCCATGCTTGACAATACAGAACATACAGCAATTTTTCATACCTCCTGTTCCTTGCCAACGGTGACTAGCAGATCCAGCTGAGAAAATACAGGCCAGTGTACCCCTGACTACAGAACAGCCCCGTGCTGCCAGAGGCAGAGCTCCTGCTCAACAAGCCAGAGTCCCTCTTGATGCTCAACAGAGTCCCTGCTTCCCCAGCAGACCACCTGGCTTCGTGCGCGCACAAGCTCTCCACTCTGCAGTCATCTAGCTGCCCCGGCAGTATTCTACGCCTTTTATTTTTGTATTGCTTTAAATTGTTTTTGGCTGATGTAACACTGATTTATTACATTGCATAGGTTTCAAGTGTACAGTTTTATACCTCGGCAGCTATTCTAAGCATTTTCTGTGAAGACTCCTTTATATTGTACTTATCTATTATCCCCATTTCATAGACTCCATAGACGAGGCAACCCAAGCACAAACAGGTTCCACAATTCCTAAGTGGTGCAGCCTGGCCCAGCAGAAAGTGTGGCCTCAAAGTGTGAGCTCCTATTTTCCGGTGTCCTCTTAGGGTACCCACAAGGTCTACATGTGGGAAAACCAGCTTGGTGTGTATAGCCAAAATATATTTCTACCTATTTACCTAACAAATTTCTATTCATCCTTCAAGTCCTGCCCAAACACATCTGCTCGGTAAAGTGTTTCCCAGAAAACCCCCAGTCTTGTGTTCTCCCAGCTCTTGGTGTGCAGCTCACTTCACAAGCGGCTCTGCATGGCGGGAGCGCGTGGTCTGTCTGCCCTGACAGGAGCTTTCCCAGGACAAGCGGAGTTATTCCCTCTAGATGCAGGGTGGGGCTCTGGGGATGGCAGGCAGAACCCGCCTGGGATCCAAGGAGGAAACGCCCAAGGTCGAGTGGCAAAGCTGGAAGTAGAACCCAGGCCTCTGACCTCAGGCACTCTGTCATCACACACCGTGTTGCTCAGTCACCCCAGCCGCAGTGCCAGGCCTCTGCGAGATGCTGGCCTCACACAGCTGCTGCTCCTGAAGGAGCTGGGGGGAAAGGAAATTACCGGAGGCCAAGGGGGAAGAGAGGCAGCTCAGTTGGGGCTCCTCCACAGGCTTCCCTGAGCTCCCCCAGCCTGCCTCTGCTTCTCTGTCCTTGTCCCCAGAGGACTCCAGTCGCTCCCAACTCCTCATGAGGACTGTGGCTGGGGTGTTTGTGACACAGTGCAGGCACAAGTTGGTGTGTGTCTGGCAGTACCTGTGAGTGTAAGACTATGCTCAGCTTGGTGCCACGTGTGACAGTGAAGGGGTGTGGGGCGTGTTACTTGCACCTCCACCTCTTGGTACACTGGGAAGTCTCAGAGCCACAGTGATCTGGGACTGAATTACTCCCCACTCGCCCCAAGCCCTCAGCCACAGGGCTGGAGGATGGGAACTAGCCGGCCTCTGCTCCAGGGTCCTGCCAAGCCCAGGCCCTCCTGCTGGTCTCGGACCTGCCTGCCTGCCCCTCACCCAGGCCCAAACCAGGCCCAGACAGGAGAGAGCAGGCTGCCTGAATAGACTCTTAAGTCCCAGCTGGCAGAAATCCGACCTTGCACCAAGTGTCTTCCACTCAGAGAATTCAGCAGCTGGAGGCTTCCATCTCCAGTTGACATTTGGGGTGAGGAATGAAAGAAAACTAGGAGCACCTTTGGCCACTCGGGCCAAATGACATTTGACTATTGATGCCCGCTAGTCTGAAAGGGTTAATTCTCACACAGGCCAGGGACTGAGGTATATTATAAAAAGTCACAGACAAACGGAGGTGGCAGGACCCCGGTGCTCTGCTCCCCATCTCCCTCCGCCTGGTGGCTCCGCCCGGTGCCCCACCCCGGCGGGACCACTACCCCCCAGCCAGGCGAAAGGTCCTCGCGGGTGGGGGAAGGGAATCCATCCAGCACCCCCTCCCCAAAGGGGAGGCGACGCGGGCCTGGACCGTCCTACCTCGCGGCCTGGGCGGCGCCGTCCCCGCCGCGCCGGGGCTCCGGGCTGGCCATGGCTGCGCGACCCAGGGCTCGGCGGCCGCGTTATTAATAGCCGGCCCCGCGGGCGGCCCGCTGCGCGCCCGCCGCACTGCCAGCTGCAGCCGACACCGGATCCCGGCGGCCCCGGGCCGGGCGCGCCCACTTGGCCTTGCTTCTGCCCGCGGGAGGAGGGAGCGGGCCGCGCGGCCCGGGGGCGGGGAGAGCCGCCCCTCCCGGGACTAGCCCGGGGTGGGGGTGGGGTGGCATATTGGCTTCTCCAAAACCGCTAGCCCCGAGATCTTCCCGAACCTTCTTTCTTTCCACCCTTCCCTTCCCAGGGTGCCAGTTCTGGGGGCGGGAGTGCGAGTGGGGGGCAGGTAGGAGGCTTTGCAGCCGTCGGAGAGGACGTGCCCCCCCAACGCTGCCCCCTCCGCGGCGGGCCGGGGTGCGGGAAGAGGCAGCTTTGGGTGGGAGGCTGAAAGAGGGACTCAGCATCACTGGCCCGGCTAGTGTCAGGGTGTGCTGACCGCGGCTCGGCACCCGCAGGTCCCCACCCGCGCAGTGAGGGGGAGCGAGGCCCCGCAGCTGTTGCGAAGGTGGGGGAGGGAGGTTAAAGCCACGCCTCGTGAGTTGGGGACACTCTGGAGCCTGAAGCTGGTGTCCTGGGTTAGGGAAGGACGGTGGGCGGACTGCGTGGGAGGGACTTAGGCCGAGGAGACTGAGTTCATATTTAACTCCGCTTTCTGCCTCCGCTGTGAGGTTTGCTGGGGTCCCCCTGCTTGAGTTACCTGTCATCTACCCCCGCCCCCAGCCCTGCTTCTGTCCTCTCCAAGGCATGTCCCTCCCCCAAGTCTTCAGGCCACCAGGATCAGACTTCAGAGCTGAAAGTTGGGGGTCGAGGGGCGCCTGCCCAGATCTGGGCCCCAGCACTTTCCCTTCTGATGTCTCTTCCCACTTAGCTCTCTGCCTGGGAAGTTCTTTGACTCCATCGCAGAAGAATGCGGTGCATCTAACAGGCAGGGGCTGGGGTGTGCTCACCAGAGAGGCCTGGTGAGTGGGGGTGGGGCAGGGCGCCTGCCACCATGCTGAGTATGTGTGGGTCGTGTGCGGCATCAGTGTGGGCACCGGCTGTATGCGCTCTGTGGCCGTGTGCGGAGGGGCAGTGTGGGAAGTGTGCCCGCGTGGGCCTCTGTGATGGCAGTGGGGTACATGCCTGTGAGTGGGCATGCATATGTATGACTGTAAAATTGGGGGAGCGCCTGTGTGTGCTGATCATTTAGTCCCTAGAGTGTCCATGTGGCGGACAGTTGGGACCCTACATGTGTTCGGTGTTGTGTGGGGCTGTGTGCCTGTGAGTGCCTGGGGGCTCACAAGCAGATGTATGGAGGGTCCGCTGTGATAGGGCCTTAGCCTGTGTTCATTAATGCATGTATCTTAGTGTACTGCTTGAGACTGTGTATTTATATCTCTCTGTCTAAACAAGGGGGTGCAAGATTAACACCCAGGCCAGCCAAATACACCCTTGTAAGGTATGCGGGAGAAAAAGTCAGGTTTTGGAGGCTGCTGGTTATTTTCTGACTTACCCCTGAAATATGCCAGGGGAGGAGGTTGGCAAAGCCTCAGCTGCTGGTCATTTGACAGCTGCTGCCAGTCAGAGGGGAGCTTCGGGAGGAAGGGTTGGGGCCTGCCAGCAGCACTGTTTGCTGTGGGTGCTAGGCAACAGGCAGCAAGGGTGGCATGAGGAAGGTGGCATCCTTCCCCCTTCAGTCCCCCAACCCAGGAGCTGACCCGGGGAATCCCCAAGATTGAATTCCTTAGCCCCTCTTAACTTCTCCCTAAGGCCTTTAGGCTGAAATAGGCCCCCTAGGTGCCAGAAAGTCTCCCATCTCTAAGTCTTTCTTCTTACTGTTTCCTCTGCCTGGAGCACCCTTCCCAGATCTTCACCTCCTAGTTTCTACTCTTCCTCAGGTCTCAGCTTACATGTCTCATAGGTCTTCTCAGAAAGGCCTTCCTTGATTTGTCCCCCATCCTTATAACGTCCACTCATTTACTGTCTTGTTTATTTCCTGTACAGTACTTATCACAATCTACAAATCTGGTTTACTTTCAATTCCTTCCTTTCTTCCCCCACTTAAATGGAAGCCCCACAAGGGCAGGGACTTTGTGTGTCTTGTTCACTGCTGCGTCCACAGGACTTGGTACATAGTAGGATCTCAAAAACAATTGTTAAAAGAAGGATGGTCCTACCAAGGCCAGTTCAGACATTCGATGCCTGTTTGTTATTCCCCAGCCAGAAGCCCCATGTATTCTGGGAGACAGACATACACATGCACCCAGATTGTGTATACCAAGGTAGAGTGAGATAAGTGAGGACATAAGACTCAGCTCACTTGGCAAACATTGGTGCTTGGTCCATGCCAGGCCCTGTGTCGGAGCAAATGGCCTTATTTGGCCCAGGTCCCTGATTGCAAAGAACTCACAGTAGAGGATGCAAGAAGTGTCTCCCTGGGAAACAAACCCTCGCAGAGAATAGACATTGACAACCAGGGAAACCAGGTTGGGAGGGATTAGCTCCTGTACAGGGGTCAGCTTCCTGGACAAGGTCAGCTGGGCCTGAAAGGAAGAGAAAGGCAGTTGCCATGTCAGGCACTGACTGCTTCAAAAGACATGCACAGCCACCGACTCTCAGCTGCTCCACAAAGCCGACCCAGAAGGAGATCAGAGACCAGAAGCCCCTGGGCTGGCTACTCTGCTGATCTCCACTCTCATGCTTCTCTGCCCTGCTGTGTGTCCTGCAGCCCACTCCCACTGCCAGTCTCACCTGGGTACCTTTGCCTTATGGTTTCCGGTGGAGTTTAGCCAATAGAAGACTCTGGCAAGAGATCAGAGGGAAGGAGCAGAGTGAAATCAGGATATTTGTGCTCCCCTCCCTTTGTGATTTTGGCACCTCCACCCCACTGAAAAAAGCTCCTGTTGGGTGGCCTGCATCCCCAGGTATAGCTTTAGCCAGGTTTGCTAATGTGCCCCCTCCCCTTGTTCCTTAAGGTGTGGGGGGCAGTGACTCTAGCTCACTGTTGTAACCTCCCTCCCCCCACCTCAAGGGAGCTTTGCCCTTCCTGCCCACACCTCAGTGCAGAATCCCTTCATTAACCTCCCCTGGAAAATGCTTTGCGTGTTCCTCTGTGTCCTTCTGAGACTCCTAAGGGAAGAACTAAACCCAGAGAAGATGAACTCTTAGTGGAGAACTTAGGGAGACCATCTCTCTAAATCATCACTCAAAACCAGAGTCAGAAAAGCGCTGAACAGATCAGAATCTCATCCTGATCTGAGCACCACTCTGGGTAGGGGACAAGCCCGAGGTCCTGGCAGTGGGATGAGTGTGCGGGGAGAGTGGCACCAAAGGGCCAAAGGGTGGCAGGAGGGGAGCCTTTGCAGGATCCCATGGAGCCCTAAAGCACATCCCGCGTGGCCTAGGGAAACCAACTCGCCTGACGCTCAGTTCCCCAGCACATGTACAAGTGGAAGTGAAGTTGCTCTGGAGGCTGAGCGTCGCCTGTTCCTCATTCTTACAGTGCAGGCGAAAGTGGAGAGATTCTGGGTGCTCCAGCAAGCCATCTAAAGATGGGGAGGACAGTAAGAGATGTCCAGCAGAGCCCTCCAGTCCACTGCTTCAAGGGAGCCAAGGTTCAAATCCAACCTTTGAAGGAGGCAGACACAAGACCACAACCTTCTTATAGGTATTCTCTGTGTGACATAGGATGATCACTCTATCTCACAGAGCTTGTTTTGTTCTCTATAAAATCAAGTAAGAATTTTTACCTCAGGGCCTCCCTGGTGGCGCAACGGGTTAAGTGCAGCGCTGTGAAGCTGTCGACGGCTGAGGCTGCATGAGTTCGATGCCTGGCCTGGGAAATTCCCACATGGCGCCGCAGACCTCTCCTGTCTCACCTGCTGCTCCCCTCAGCAGTGTATTTCAGTCGATCTTCCTGTTCTTCTCCCATTCTGTCTCTGGTGAACTCTCTCACCGCCCCACACCTCTGGCCTGCATCCCAGCTTGTATGCAAAAATAAATATATCTAAAAAAAAAATTAGCTCCCAGGTTTGCTGTGAGGATGAACGGAAAACACAATATACGTATCTATATATATATTTAAGATTTATTTATGCATACAAGAGCTGGGGTGTAGGTCAGAGCTGTGGGGGTGTGTGTGAGAAGATTCACCAGAGACAGAGTGGGGAGCAGAACAGGCAGCTCAACTGAAAAACACTGCTGAGGGGCCTCCCTGGTGGCGCAGTGGTTAAGCGCTGCGCTGTGGAGCTGTCGACAGCAGTGATGTGAGTTCGGCGCCCGGCCAGGGAGAATCCCACATGGCGCGGCAGACCTCTCCTGCCTCACCTGCTGCTCCCCTCAGCAATGTATTTCTGATCTGCCTGTTCTGCTCCCCGCTGTGTCTCTGGTGAACCCTCTCGCTGCCCCACACCTCTGGTCTGTACCCCAGCTTGTATGTATAAATAAATAAATCTTTAAAAAGAAAAAAAAACACTGCTGAGGGGAGCAGCAGGTGAGACAGGAGAGGTCTGCTGTGCCATGTGCCATGTGGGTTAGCTCCCTGGCAGGGGATTGAACTTGTGCTGCAGTGGCTGCCAATAGCTTCATAGTGCTGAGACTTAACCCCTTGCGCCATCAGGTAGGCCCCACAACAAATATTTAGTCAAATATCTGATGCATTCTAAATGCCCAAAAAGTACTATTTTTATTATTTTAATTTAATGTTTTAAACTTTTTTCTTTTTAAACTTGCTTTTATTTCTTTGTTGTTGTTATTTTAACTATTATTTTAAAACTCCTTTTTATCCTTCTTACTCTCCCCAAAACTGCAAACAGGGATTAACTTATTGCGGTATGTCCCTTCATTCATTAATTCATTTATTCCTTTATTCTTTCATACATTCATTTCAATCTTTGTTAAGCCAGACACTGTGCTTGATCCTAGGAACGTGAGAGTAGGAAGTCATTAAAGCCCTAATGACATCTGTATTTCTGCACTGCTGTGCCCATAGCCCCTTGGTTTTCTGTAAATAAGGCTGAATATGTAAATGATACTGGCAACTACTACATGCCAGATGCTAAACCTTTTATCTGCATTCTTACAATGACTCCTCAGAACAACCCCATGACAGAGGTCTATAATAAAAATTATTTACTGGTGGTAAAACTGACACGCAAAGAGGTTAAGCAACTCAGTTGACCGAAGTCATACAGGCAGGAGATGGTGACATAAATTCAATACACCACCTTTACTAGTGGAAGAGTTCTTTTTTATTACCACGGTTATCATTATACCTGACCTTCTGAGGCTTATAGTCTAGTGAGGGTCTGGTGGTCTTTTCCTCCTTGGATTTACTACGGAGGACCCTAGGAAAGGACGCAGACTTGGGTTCAAATCCAGTTCTGAGCCTCTGGGCAGGTTACTTAACCTCTCTGAACCTCTGGGAAATGGAGTGGGTGGGC
Organism: Scalopus aquaticus; assembly: GCA_004024925.1. Lineage (NCBI taxonomy): Eukaryota > Metazoa > Chordata > Mammalia > Eulipotyphla > Talpidae > Scalopus > Scalopus aquaticus. The sequence goes on along the minus strand of PVIJ01004078.1, from coordinate 114,770 downwards.
ATTCAGTGAGAGAATGTGGACAACTCTGCCCAGTCAGTGTCTTGGGAAGTACGCAAAAACCGCTTGCTTGCTAAGTGTTATTTTCACTATTTTGTCCTCTCTTCTTTCCCGCTGGGTCTGTTGTCTGGGGACCATCGGCTAGGTGTGGACATGGCGCTCTTTGGTGGGGCTTTCGTGGCAATGTCCAGAGATGCCTCTAGGAGGCGCCACCAAATGACCCCGCGCTCGAGGGAGTTGTAGTTCCCAGCGCGGCCGCGCGGGGCCGCCTGGGCCTAGAGTTTTCAGGATTGAGCCCTAGCGGGATCAGGATATTTTCGGCATAACGGTGATAAATAATAATAGTAATAGCACCAGACACACCCCTAACTAGTTGTTACCTACTTAAAAGGCGCATTCGCATGCTGGGAATCTCACTGACTCATGGCAAGAAACCAGATTTAGTCTCAGATACGGGTTCCAGGGAGGATCGCTCATTCTCACGCTCTGCTCTGTGGCCACGGTCCTCTCAGAGCCAGCTTCTTCAGCTTTAAAATAGGAAAAACAGTAATTTATTCTTGGGTGGAATAAATGGGCTCCCTGAGAGGTCACTGGAGAGCCGCTGGGGAAAGTACATTTACTGTAATTTCTACTTCTACCCTGTGAGAACGCTATTACCAAATTCCCTTTACAAACTGAGGCTCTAACGGGGCCTCTCTGGGTCTCTCTCCCCTAGCGCTGTCCAGAGGCCAGTCCCGGGCAGGGCTCCTAAACCACCATCCATCAGCTTCTCTGCTCCTCTTGGGTCTCGCCTTTTCACCTTCAGACCCTCAGCCTCCTTTGGACATCGTCCTTTATCCCCAGATGCATGCTCAGGCCAACAAACAAAATTGTCCTCTGGCAATTCCCACTACATCCCACACTCAGACTGACCCCTTCTTTCTCTTCCTACCTCTCTTTCAAAAATCTGGCTAGTTCGTCCAGAAAATCTTTTCTAGGCTCTCCCCAGGTCCACAGCCTTTGTACATGCTGTTCCCTTTGTCTGAACACCCTTTCCCCCAGTCCTAAAGCTGTTTTGCAGGGCACAGCATAAATATCACTTCTTCCAGGAAGTCCCTCTGGCTTCCTCTAAACATCGCCCAAAGATGCTTGTTTGTGCACCGCGTGTACTGAGGTGTCCCCCAGCAGAGTCAGTGACCGGAACAAAGTGAGCGCTCACTAAAGGCGTGTCCCATGAATGAATGATTTGAACCAGCTGGGTCCGCTCCCTGAGCCTTCTCAACAGCCTTAGCAGGAAGGGCCACGCTCAGGCACAGACAGAGGCACACACTTCCAGGCACACACAGTCACATGCACGCAGAGTCACAGCCACGTGCAGGAGCACACGACAAAGTCAAACTCATCAGGGGCCTCTCTGGTGGCGCAAAGGGTTAAGTAAGGCTCAGCACTGTGAAACTATCTGCGGCCACTGTAGGAGGAGTTCAATCCTCCACATGGCGCCGCAGACCTCTCCTGTCTCGCCCACTGCTCCCCTCAGCAGTGTATTTCAGTAGCTCCACCTGTTCTGCTCCCCACCGTGTCTCTGGTGAATCCTCTCACCTCCTCACCCCGCACACCTCTGGTCTACACCCCAGTTCTTATATGCATATATAAATGAATCTTAAAAAAAAACAACAACAGTCAGACTCATCAGGGCTCCTTTTTGCCTCTCCGTGTCAGGGCACCTCTGTGTCCTTGGGATGTATTCAGGGACTTTGGATCCCTGAGAACGAGTGTGTCTCCTTTACCAACCTAACAGCCCCTAGAAGAGGGTGATTTGCCTGGTCAGACTGTGAGCTCTGGGAAAAGTGTTATGCCTCCCTTAGTTTTGGGGCCTGGGCCAGGGAGTGTCTTCACTCTTGGATAAGGTTGTCTTTTTTTTTTTTTAAAGATTTATTTTATTTTATTTATGCATACAAGAACTGGGGTGTAGGCCAGAGGTGCAGGGGGTGAGAGGATTCACCAGAGACAGAGTGGGGAGCAGAACAGGCAGATCCACCGAAGTACACTACTGAGGGGAGCAGTGGGTGAGGCAGGAGAGATCTCCTGCGCCACATGGTGTGAAGAACATGGGAAGCTCCCTGGCCGGGGATTGAACTCGTGCTGCAGTGGCTGCCTATAGCTTCATAGGCTGAGACTTAACCCCTTGCACCAACCACTAGGGAGGCCCAGGGTCAGGTTGTCTTTGACATCAGGCTCAGATCCCTTGGTGCAGGGCTGTGTCTCCTCCACCAGCTAGTCTTGGGGACCCAAGGTCAGAATGGTCTGATTAAACTGGGTGCTCCAGGAGTGAAGCTGACCCGAATCTCCCCCCATAGGACTGATGACCCCACAGGCATGGTTGTGTCCCCATGACCCCTCTCCATCACCCTCCCTACCTCTCCACCACCCTCCCCACTCCAGCCAGGCCTCCTCCCACTATGGGACAGCCCCTAGGGCAGGACTGCACTGCTGGGCCTTTGGGCCAGTGGCAGTAGCAACCTAACTGCAAACCACACTGCGAGAGGGGGAGGCTGATCCTGCCAGGTCCCCTAGCAGGTAGCAGGATGGGAGAAGGTCCAGCCAGAGGTGACCTGGCCCAACTCAATACATCCTGGAAATACATTCCCATGTCTCCTATTCACTCACCAGCCTTGTTTGGTGTCCCTGGGCCTGCAGCTCTAGCTCTATCGTGTTGTTTCATTATCTAGCCAATCCAATTCTGGGAGGTGAGTGTGATCATCACCCCATGAATAAAGGAGGAAACTGAGGCTCAGAGAAATGCAGTGACTTGCCCTAAGTCACGAAGCTGGAAAGTAGCAGAGCTGGGCTTTCCACTGCACAGGTTGCCTCTTGCCCAGGTTTGAGAAACATTTGGGAAATAGATTCAACAGGTTATAGTGACTGCTACAGGGTGTGTGTGTGTGTGTGTGTGTGTGTGTGTGTATGTGTGTGTGTGTGTGTCTCATGCCCTGATTTCTGGCTGGGCCTGTGGTGCTGGCTACAGAGCTGAGCATTGCCAGAGAAAGGGAGTGCCTGCTCCGGAGGCTGCGGGGGGAAGTGGCGCAGCCAGCACGCAGAAGGCCCATCGTTCCCAGTCCCGGAGAGAGCAGCCCCTCCCCACCTGGCTCCCGGCACCAGGGTCCTGCGTTCAAGTCCCGTGCTGACCCTCTCTGGGCCTCACCTTCCCGTGTGAGAAACAAGGGCAGAGACCTGGTGAGGTCAAACCCGAGGATTCCTGCCCCTTTAAGCCTTTCTCATGGAGGGTGTGGCCTCGCTGCAGGTGAGCCGGAGTTGCCACATCAGCAGGGTGAGCCCTGTCCCATCCCCTCCCCCAACTCTGGGGACGCCTGGAGGCCCAGAGGACAGTGGGAAGTGGGTGGAGAGAAAGGACTGAGCCTAGTTGGCTGGAGGGAGGGTGGCTGCAGGGGTGGGTGAAGGAGTATACCTGCCTACTGGCGCGAGTGTGTGTGTGTGTGTGTGTGTGTGTGTGTGTGTGTGTGTGTGTGTGTGTAGGAGGGTGTCAGTCCAGAGGGACCTCCTGACCACGTGGACCAGAGTGTGTGACTTTATGTCCCCAGCAGGGGCCTCTGTTTGCCCCTTTGCCAGTCCCTGCTCAGCAATCTCCTTCCAGCTGACCCCTAATAAAGGTATAAAGCTTTCTCCACCCTTCAGAAAAGCCTGGGCTCTGTGCCCCCTCCCTTCTGGGTGACTCACCTCCCTTTATCCACTCCACCCTGCCCCCCCCAGTTTCCTACCTTTAAGGGCAGTCCCTCTCTTGCCCAGTTTCCACTCCCCTCTGCCCCCAGTTTACCCTCTTTCCATTTAAAGGGAGTCTCAGTCCTTTCCTCCAGGCAGCTCTCAGGACCACAGAAGGGGGACCTAATTCTCTAAGCGGTCTAGTGTACCCGCTATGGATAAAGGAAAATACAGGGTTCAAAGCCCTGCAGTGACCTCTGCAGGTCACACAGTGGACATGTGCATTTGACCCCTGTGACCCCCCATTGATTAGCCTCCTCCAGCCTCACTGATGGCCCCAGGCCAGGCCTCTGGCCCTGGGAAGGAGAAAGGGAACTGACATGCAGGCCCCCCTCAGTCATTTGCTTGGCCCTTCCCATGTTGTCCTCTCTTCACTTTGGTCTTGCTTAGCGAGGTGAGGTGCTGCTCAGGGTCACGCAGTCGGGTAGTAACTGAGCCAGGATTTGAAGCCAGGTCCCCGGAGCTCTGGAGCTCATGCTCCTAGGGGCAGGGCTGGGTGGGGCCGTGCAGGGCTGACTGGCCGCTAGGCCCCAGGAGAAAGGTGGAAAGATGATGAGACGTGGGTAGAAATGAGGAGCAGGGGCTCAAGACATCCCCGTGAGGCTTCGTACCCAATGCCGAGGTGACACAGACTCATGTGAGCCTAACGACAGCCCCGGAGGGACTTCCTGTTCTGGCCCAGTTCTGCTCTCTGCCTGCGGCCCCCTCCCTGGACTGAAGTGCGGGTTGAAGGGAAACATGACTAAGTGGGTCTGGGCTTGAGCAACCTCCCACCGACTGGTCAATGCTTGAAATTCCACCACCCCTGGACCTCTGACTCCTGGAGGCTCCTCCTAGATCCATACCCAGGTTCTGGGAGGGGTGGCTGGAGCCCCCACCCCAGCCTGAGGGAGTCTGGTTGGCCTCAAGAGCCCCAGATTGATGGAAGTCCTGAGGGCCCTTCTGGAAAAGGGATGGAAGCAATGAAAATGGGACAAGGGCCAGAGGGGCGTGTGAAGGGCGGGCCCCTGGGGGAGGCTGGAAAGACTTCCCCTATTGTCTCATTTCATTTCCCCAACAGCCTTCGGGACAATAGATTTTCCTCCCATATTTCTGACTGGGAAAATGAGGCTCTGGGAGGCAGACACAGGCAAAGGCAGGGCTTGAACCTCACCCTTACTCCTCAAGTCCAGGGCTCCCTAGGCAGCGTGAGGCTGACTTCAGCTGGGAGGTTTGACACTCCTGGATGGTGGGAACCGGAGAAACTCTCCCAAGTGCTTAAGGAGGTAGGGCTTGTCATGAGGCCACGTGGGGAGGAGGGAAGCCCTTGGGGTGCGCCTCACCTGCAGGCCAGACCAGGGGTCTCCCCGGGTGTTGATGAAACAGGACGGCTCCTCCCCTGACCCTGGTATCTCATTTGCGCTGTGGCTGCAGCACCCACGTTCCTCAGCCTGACGCTTCGTGGTCACAGAGGCTGGGCCGTTCTGGGCCTTCCCCTGGTCTTCCTGCATGTGCGGCCGGCCTGCAGGCCCTGCTGCACCCGGTACCTGCAGCCTCCACCGAGGCTGGCAGCTTTCTCTGCGTCTCTCCCTGCCTCCCCCGGAGGGCCTGCTTAGTTCTGCGAGTGTGACTCCCGGAGGCGGTCTCCAGCCAGACCATATCAGCACCCAGATTCGGGGGATGGTGGCTTGGGGCTTCCGCCCCAGACCACTGGCCTGGCCAGTTGAGCGAGGGCCAGACCCTGCGTCAGGCCCACCTCTGGTTCAGTTAGTGGCCAAGCAACTGGGTCACTCAGTTCAGAGTAGAGTGAGGTACGAAAGCCTTAGAAAGGACTGTGGGAAAGGCATGAACATGGACAGTCCCTTAGAGTCGAGATCCTGATTTCAGCTGCTCCCCTGAAGCTGGGGACAGTGCCTGTTGTCTCTCCGCCCTGGGGCCTAACACAGGCACAGCAGAGCTGAGTTGCCCTGACTGTGGATGGACAAGTGACTGATGTCAGCCAAGGAGCCATGGGGGCTCTGTTGAAGGCTGTGAGGTGCAAGGGACCTGTGATTCCTGGGTCCTTGTCTGGGGCACTCCAGGATCACCTTGAACAGCCCAGCTTCTGTGCCTGGGGCTTGGGTCTCCCTCACAAGTGCCTGATTCTCTGTGTCTGGGCCGCTCCTGCTACTCTCAATTCCGGGGGTTGAACACACAGCCTCTCTCTGTCTGCAGGTCTGACTGTAAGTCCCTGACCCTGGATCTCCAGCCTCTCTCCCTCGCTCCCTCACTGCCCCGTCTGACCTCCATGGGTGGCCCTGCCTGACCCCATCCTGGCCTCGGGCAGGGTGGGGGGGCAAGAGGGGTTTGCACAGTGCAGCGCTTGTTCAGGGGATCAGGGTGGGACCAGTGCCTGCTCTTGTGTTCCAGCCTTTGGCTTGAGTCTTGGCAGGCCAGAGGGGGAGCTGCCTCTCCGCCTGCGGCATCATCTCAACATCCGCTCCGCGGGCAGAGCCGGCCGAGAGCCACCAGGGCAGCTGACCAAGAAGGCCTCAGCTGGGCTCTCCTTCCAGGCTCCTACTGACCCCTCTGCCTCTGGCTCCTCCATCTCAGGACCTGTGCCCTGGGCCACAAGGGAGATAAGAATCTGTCTGGTGGTGGGCCTGGGCTCACACCACTGGTCCTTGAGCTGCACTTTCAAGTGCCCCGTCTGGGAGCTAGAATTTTACTAATCCATTGGTTTGGGAGGGAGACGGGGATTCAGTGAGAGGATGTCGCTCAGTGAGGGGGTGATGCTCAGTGAGGGGCTGGTGTTCTGCGAGGGAGTGATGCTCAGTGAAAGGGCGGCGGTTCAGTGAGGACTTGAAGTAAGAGAGGTGGGTAGTGGGGCCTCCCTGGTGGTGCAGGGGTTAAGTCTCAGCACTATGAAGCTATCTGCAGCCACTGCGGCATGGGTTCGATCCCTGGCCAGGGAGATGACCCACATGGCGCAGAGGACCTCTCCTGCCTCGCCTACTGCTCCCCTCAGCAGTGTATTTCAGTAGATCTGCCTGTTCTGCTCCCCACTCTGTTCTGGTGAATCCTCTCACCCCCATACCTCTGGCCTACACCCAGCTTGTTTGCATAAATAAATAAATCTTTAAAAAAGAAGAGAGAGAAATGGGTAGAGAGGTTTTGGGTAATTACTGCAATGATCCCTTCCTACCCCAGCTCAGGTCCTTACCCCAGATCTCTACTCCATTGGCCTGTGAAGGATATGGCCTGTGCCTGCTGGGAGGGGCCCAATAGGCAACCCCAGCAGACCTGAGAAATAGCCCTGAGGCCTAGGGGTTAGGGAGCCAGGGAGCAAGCTCCTGGAAGCCAGTGAGAGGGAGGTCTGGCCTGGGGAGCGGTTCCCAGGTTTTCTTATTTTCGGGGAGGTTTCTCCCACCTCTGGGGTCCTGTAGGTTGGAGGCAACTCTTGAAAAACATTTGAATACTGCATGAGACTATCCAGGGATCTTGGGGACCACCCCTTGCCTTCAAGTTAAGAGTCCTTGGCAAACCTCTGAGTCTGGAGGGGGAGAATGGGCAGAGCAGGGGGACCACACCACAGATTCCTGAGGTTTCTTCCCCCCAGTGAATTCCATCTCCCCAGGATCTTCCCCAGAATCTTCCTCATCACTGAGTCCCCATCACTTTTACAGAGGTCCTGCCCCTTGACTGCGCCTGCCCCGACCCTAGTCTGAGTCCCCTTACTGAGCCCAGATCCCCTTCACAGAGCCCTCATGCCAGACGGGAGTCAATTTTATTTATTTATTTTTATATTGCATCTTTTTAAAAAAAGATTTATTTATTTTTGCATACAAACTAAGGTGCAGGCCAGAGGTGTGGGGCGGTGAGAGGGCTCACCAGAGACAGAGTGGGGAGCAGAACAGTCAGATCCACTGAAATACACTGCTGAGGGGAGCAGTGCAAGGCAGGAGAGGCCTGCTGCGCCATGTGGGAATCTCCCTGGCCGGGGATCAAACTCATGCCACAGTGGCTCTGGATAGCTTCATAGTGCTGTGTTTAACCCATTGGGGCACCAGGGAGGCTCCAATTTTAAATATCCTCCAGGCACTGCTCTTTCTCACCTGCAAGGAAGGTTAGCTGGACCCTGGACCCTGGGCTGAGGCCCGATGGCCCCCAAACTTGCTCATTTGCATAGGGCCATTTAATATTCAAATGTGCGAGCTTGGACTGGTGGAGAACGGCTGCTAGTATGAATATTTGCATACTTCCTTTTTAGTAAGGAAAATATCCAACCCCCCTCCCTCTCAAGCTCCCCAGGGTTACCCTGTTTGGCGCCTGACTTAGGGAGAGCCTTGACTGAACTCTGCAGAGAAGGTACAACATGCAGAATGTTAAACAGGAGCTAGTTTAGGTACTAGATTCCGGAAGTATGTTGAGGATAGGCTGGGTAGGAAAAGAGGCAAGGATTCCCACCCCATCCCCGTGAGGAAGCCAGGATCTGGAGAAGATAGAATGAGAAAGGGAGATGCTTCTTAGGATGTTAAAAACTGGAGTGGTTCTTCCAGTCCCTTAGCATCCACACAGAGGCCACATGGGATTTACACACTACCACTATTCTTTCTGCATCCATGATGGACATAATTTTTAAAAATATTTATTTATTTATTTATTTATTTATTTATTTATTTATGCATGTAAGAGCTGGGGTGTAGGCCAGGGGTGTGGGGGGGAGGTGAGAGGATTCACCAGAGACAGAGTGGGGAGCAAAACAGGTAGATCGACTGAAGTACACTGCTGAGAAGAGCAAGGGTGACACAGGAGAGGTCTGTTGCCCCATGTGAGTTAATTCCCTCGCCAGGGATGAACTCGTGCTGCAGTGGCTGCCAATAGCTTCAGAGTGCTGAGACTTAACCCCTTGTGCCACCAGGGAGGCCCAGCAGACATGATTAATTGATCACATTTTCCCCTTTAAGCCCAGAGCTACTTCATTTGAGGTTGCAGTGGCACGTGAAATTAAATCTATTTTTCTTTTCTGATGAGTTCAACCCTTTCCTCTCTAGACGGGGAAACTGAGGCCCAGAGAGGATGAGGAAAATGAAGATTATATCCACCACAATCACAATTGCTTGGAAGCACATGCACCATTCCTATGGAGGATAAGGAAAGGCATTTCTACATTGTTTAAGAACATCACTATACAAAAGAACACGCATGCACACACACATACACACACACACACAAATTAAAAACCACAAAGAAAACAGCAAAAAATTAAAAGAGAAAACAAAAATGTAGGAAAAAAAAGAAAATCATCACATAAAGCTCCTTCTGGGTGGAATTATAGCAATATTTATTTACAACTTTGTGCTTTTCTACATTTTGCAGATTCTCTTTGAATAGGAGTTCATTTTTGTATTTAGAAATCCTTCAATAGTAATACTATCTTTAAAAAAATACTATGTGTGTGCTTAGGCATTATCTATTTTTTTAGAATCGGAATAGGAATTTATTGAAAAATGTAAGTGGTCAGGCTAGTATGGAAAGATAGTTCTTTTTTAATTTCTAAGGTAGAACATATTTTGCTAGCCTAACTAGCTAAAATCTATACAATGATTCCCCCTTAATAGAACAATAAATTCCCATCCTAAGATTTGATAGAATGTAGATCATCGGGAGATCTAAAATCACTTGAACAAAGTAGGCAGGAAGGACACTAAGAGGTTGACCACGGTGAGTCATGGAAACGTGAGGACATGCTGGACACTGTCCAGGCTTTCAGACCCAACTTCTTCTCATAATGAGGCTCTGCTCCACCAGCCTCTCCCCTCAGTGTGTGACCCCGCAACTTGGAAGCTACTTAGTTCTGTTCCCCTAGATTTTGATCTTTACATAGCAATCTGATCTTGCATGTTTTTCGCTTTTTAGGCATTATCTAAATCAACCCTGACAACCAGTTTGGGAAGGAGGTATTGTTGTTATTCCCATTTTAAAGAAGAAACCAAGACAAGGGCAGACATTTGTGCCAAGGTCACACAGCAAGTGGCACAGCTGTGACTCTAGACCATATTATAGACTATAAATCAATCGGCGGTTAATGCTGGGGGTAGTCTGGTCTAGGGAAGAATGCTAATTTGCATGCTCTTCTCTAGAATATATGTGGGATCCCCCATTTGGGAGGAGGGAAGTGACTTGCCCATTTACACCCTGGCTGGCCTGTGGAAAAACAGCCTGGGCTGCAGAGAAGGCTGCTGGGCAGCCTGGGGAGAGAGCACAAGCTTGGCATTCCGCCCCACCCCTCCCAAGACCTGGACACCACTCCCTGTTCAGGACAATGGGGACACTGTGCCCCAACAGAGTGCAGGATGGCAGGACACCTGCTGCAAGACCCCTGCTATCCCTCTCAGCACACAGTAGTGAGGAGAGGATAAAAGATGCCCAGGAAGGAGGCAGGGGTCACTCAGAGCTGAGCCAACAACAGCAGGAGTCCCACCGAGGGGAGGGGGAAGGGGGGCCCTTCCTTCACTGGGCCTTTGGGAAGGGCTTGTTTTTGGCATGAGTGTGGACCATGTGCCTCCCCCACCCAGCTTTTGCAATCATCACCCACTGAGCACCTCAGGCCCCTTGGTCCATTGTCTCTGAATACTGCCCTCTCCTGTGTCTCCCAGCATGGGCTGGGGACACCAAGTCCGTGTGACCTTGCCCGAGCCACGTCTCTGAGCCTTCTCACCTGTGAAATAGAGGTGACAGACCCTGCTTTCCAGGACCGTTCTGAGCACTAAACTGCAATCACAGAAGCAAAGCTTCGCGGCTGGAGCAGGCGAAGCAGCCCAGCAAATGCTGGCAGTTAATATGCCAGGGGCTCTCCTTTCCCAGCCTGCCCCACACAGCTGGCACTGAGAGGACTGGCCAGGGGAGCTGGTGGGGGAGGAGCCCTCTTCCTTCCTGCCCCTTCCAGCTGGGCATCAAGATCTGAGGCCAGATGTGTAGCTGAGTGACTCAGCCCTTTCCTGCCTGGAAACTCCTCCCTGCCTGCTTCACCAGGCTGGGCCAGGAAGGGTGAGACAGCAGACTGGAGGTGGGGGTGGCAGGTCCTGAACAACCTCAGGGGGAGTGGCGGGGGGCAGAATTGGGGGGAGAGAAAAGGAAGAATGAAGCTAGCGTGGCTTAGCCTGCAAGATGGGATTGGGAAGGAGGAGGAGGGACAATGGCAGAGGCTTTCAAGGAAGAGATTGAGGTTGTGCTTCAATTCATCCCAGGCTCAACCTAAAATCTGCAAGACCTACCCCTCGTGCCCCCACCTGCATGCACGGCTTCTGCAATATTTCTAGGCCAACCCCAACTCATTTGCCCCGCCCACCCCAGGCCTGCATACCCGAAAGATGCTCCCTTTCTTTTCTGTCCTCTCTTCCTCCTCCTCCTTCGAGCCAAACACCTCCACTTCCTCACCTCCCACTCGACCAGTCCTATTTTGACTCTTTGAAGAGAAATGCAATGCACCAGCTCTCTGGAAGTTTGCTTCTTAGTTGCTAAGTCCCTCACAATTGCAGTCTGATCTCTCAAGGGTGGGAGGCCTGCTACTGGGCGCTTACTGGAGCTCTTTTTCTTGGCTTCAAACACGTCCACAGTTGTTGCCCTCCTATCTCTTGGGGCTCTGATAGTGGCTTCCAACTCTCCCACCTTAAAGGTAGGTACTCTATAAACCCACTTTTTAATATTGTGTCGAAGAACTGGGGTGTAGGCCAGAGGTCGGGGGCAGTGAGAGGATTCACCAGAGACGGAGTGGGGAGGAGAACAGGTGAATTTACTGAAATCCACTGCTGAGGGGAGCAGCGGGCGAGGAAGGAGAGGCCTGCTGCACCTTGTGGGTCAGCTCCTAGGCTGGGGATGGAACTCAGGCCATTGTAGCCATAACACTGAGACTTAATCCCTAGGCCACCAGGGAGGCCCCTCGGCTGACATAGAGGAGGGATTAAATGTGTGCACTTTGGCATCATGTGGAACAGGGTTTGAATCCTGCCTCTATCTCTTATTAGCTGTAATTTGGATAAATTAGTTTATTTATCTGAGCCTCAACTTCCTCCTCCATCCAATGGGTTGACATTAATTAACTACCTTGTGGGAACCAAGTGGGGTGAAGCAGGCGGCTGGGGCCTGGGCCTGCTAGTCTGCGCTGACTGGCAGCTGCTGTTAATCCACTTTCTTCCCCACCCCACTCCCAGCTCCTGCCACTGGGCATATCCAGTTGAACACCCTCCAATTCCAAACAGCCAAAGACAAAATCCCATCCCTTCTTTTTCCTCATTCAATGCCAGCTTCTCTTCTTGACGCCCCCATTCATGTTAATGCCCCACCATCTTCCACCAGGCCCAGCCCTCAGGGATGTTCATTCATCCACCAAGTTCTTGCTGAGAATGCAAAGCTCTGTGCAGGGAAGACAGACTTGAAAAACCATTGTCTTTGCCCCTTTTTTTTTTTTAAAGATTTATTTATTTATTTATGCATACAAGCTGGGGTACAGGCCAGAGGCGTGGGGCGGCAAGAGGGTTCACCGGGGACAGTGTGGGGAGCAGAACAGGCAGACTGACTGAAGTACAATGCTTAGGGGAGCAGCGGGCGAGGCAGGATAGGTCTGCCGCGCCATGTGGGAATCTCCCTGGCTGGGCGTCGAACTCGCGTTGCCTCTGCCCACAGCTCCACAGCGCAGCGCTTAACCGCTGCGCCACCAGGGAGGTCCGTCTTTGCCCTTAAGGAACTCACTCTGGTAGGGAGACAAACAATTAAATGTAATAAGATAATTGCTCTATTAGAGGTTTATATGGAAGAAGTCAATCCCGGCAGCCTTCCTAGAGATGGTAACATTTGAGTTGGCACTTGGAGGCTGAACAAGAGCTTGAAAGGTGGGCAGGTCAGGAAAGTCGAGGAAATAACCATGGGCAAGGATTTGGCGTGAAGGTAAGAAGGCAAAGACAGGGCCATAGAGGTAGAAGCTTATGTCTCCTGGGGGCAGTGCTAGGAGGGGGCAGAGGAGCAGGTAGCAGGGAGACCCAGGAGGAGAATTAGGGTCAGAAAATATGTGCCTGCTTTGCTATGCACAGGCTGTGCAACCTTGGGAAAATCACCTGACCTCACTGGGCTTCTATCCCTCATCTGTCAAATGGAGATAATAATAGGCACCCGAGGGGATGTTAGGGAGGGCTGAATGAGCTAATGGAAAGGAAAGTGCTGGACAAACGCAAGCTGTTGTTATTGCAGAAAATCCACCAGGGCAGGCTGTACTCTAGCCGCAGCCCCACCTCAAAAATGGCCTCCTCTGAGTCTCCTCTGAGCCCAGCCCACATCCTCCTGGCTTGGGGGTGGGGTGCAGGATCCTGCAGGGCAATGTGCACACACCTGACTCTGGGTTCTGGCTCACCGGCTGTGTGACCTGGGGCCAGTGTCTTCAACCCTCTGAGCCTCATTTCCCCAGCTGCAAAAAAGGGCTGAGAACTCAACCTGCAGGGCTGCTGGGAGGGTGCCGGCAGGTGATCATTAGCTGTAAACAGTTTCCCTGTCCCCTGCTCTCCTATGCCCTCCTCCAGAGCCTGGCATCAAGCTGAGCAGAGTGGGAAACAGTAAATATTTAATAACAGATTGACCAGGAGCTCCTGACTGAAGGGACAGGTGGAGGAGCCAGAGACACCTGCTCTCTCAGCGGGCTCTGCACAGATGTCCCTGGACTCCAGGGGCAGCCAGAGCCAGATCCTGGGGGAACTCCTGCCTTAGGTGGTTTCAGGGACTCTCCCAGGGCACCCCAGGCCTTCAACATGTCTCTTCTTCCTCTCTATTCTGCCGCTCAGGAAGACAGCAAATGGACCGGTATCCCATCCAACATGCGTTCGCTGAGGCCCTCCCTTTGTGCCAACCTGAGCTGGCACCAGAGACTCAGGGATGAAGGAGACCGGCCCCTGCTTCCTGGGCCTCCAGTGCAGCAGAGGGGCAGTGGGGATGTGTTTGTTACACTGTGTCTGTGGCTTGGCCAAGGGCTGACTTAAAAAATCAGACCTAAAGGAAGGGACTTAACCTCTCTGGACCTCCACTTGACTATCTGTAAAATGGGGACACTAGTTCTTATCTCTCTAGGGCTGTTTTCGAGGTTGAGAGGCGACCCTGGAATGTTCTCAGGACCTGGTAGCTGGTCAGTCTGTCGGTGGAAGTGCTATGGCATTGTGATGCTGCTAAGTCCTGCAGTGGGTTTCTGCTGCACAATCTGTGGGGCGCGGGCCTGCGGGGTTGGGGGCAGGGCAGAGAGCGACTCAGCATGGGAAAGTCGGGATGCTTTGACAAAAGAAGCCTTTGAGTTGGTCCCAAAGGAGAAGTATTTTTCTTTTCTTTTTTTTTTTTAAAGATTTATTTATTTATATATACAAGCAGGGGTACAGGCCAGAGGCGTGGGGCGAGAGGGTCCACCAGAGACAGAATGGGGAGCAGAACAGGCAGATCAGAAATACACTGCTGAGGGGAGCAGCGGGCGAGGCAGGAGAGGTCTGCCGCGCCATGTGGGATCCTCCCCGGCTGGGTGTCGAACTCGCATCGCGTGCTGCCGACAGCTCCACAGCCCAGCGCCTAACCGCTGCGCCACCCGGGAGGCCCGAGAAGTATTTTTCTAAGTGGAAAATGTGGAGAGGCAGGTCAGGCCTGGGGAGGTCCTGTGTGCAAGAGGCTAGGATACCTCTTGGAAAGAACAGGAAGGGATTTAAACGTATAGGGGGGCCTTCCTGGTGGTGCGACGGGTTGAGTCTTGGCCTCTGAAGCTGTCCACAGCCGATGCAACACGTGTTCCATCCCCTGCTGAGGAGATTCCCACATGGCGCAGCAGACCTATCCTGTCTCACCCGCTGCTCCCCTCAGCAGTGTACTTCAGTCGATCCGCTTGTTCTGCTCCCCACTCTGTCTCTGATGAATCCTCTCACCACCCCACATATCTGGCCTACACCCCAGTTCTTGTGTGCATGAATAAACAAATCTTAAAAAAAAAAAGAATGAATAACTTAAAAAAAAATGAACAGTTTAGGGACAAGCTCCAGACTTAGGAAAAGTTCCTGTAGGGCCTCCCCAGTGGCGCAACAGGTTAAGTCTCAGCCTATGAAGCTGTCTGCAGCCACTGCAGGATGAGTTAGATCCCTGGCCAGGGAGCTTCCCACATGGTGCAGCAGGCCTCTCCTGCCTCGCCCGCTGCTCCCCTCAGCAGTGTGCTTCCGTAGATCCGCCTGTTCTGCTCCCCACTCTGTCTCTGGTGAATCCTCTCACCAACACATGCCTCTGGCCTACACCCCAGTTCTTGTATGCATAAATAAATAAATCTTTTTTAAAAAAAGAAAGAAAAAGAAAATGTTCCTGTGGATCCAGTGGAGAAGGTGTGTTAGTTTTGGGGGATGGCACGGTGTACCTGTCACTTAATCACTTGCCTGCAGCTCACCTGGGGTCAATAATTCAAAGGTTTCCATCCCAGGAATACCTCTGCCTCTTAATAGGATTTCACTGGGACAACGCCTTTAACCAGAGGAGCCACCCAAGGACCCAGAGCAGTCAGGCAGAGAGCCTGTTGGGCTGTTCCTTTGCAGCCCCAAGGCGCAGCCCCCACTCCCAGCCTCCCCTTTGAGGATTTGTGTTTCTGTGGTTGTCTGTGGGCTGAGGCAGCAGAAAGAGCCTTTTGGAGTAAGCCAGAGCTCTCAATCCGAATCCTGATTCTGCTATTAACTAGCAGTATGACCCTGGTCAAATGTCTTCACCTCTCTGCGGAAAATGTCCAGACTTGTCTTTAAATACTTGGGTGTCGATGCAGAGAAGAAGTATATACTGCCCACCAGCACTACTGGTGGCTGAGGTGGGGCGGGATGTGTGTGCCGAGGAACACTCACATTTCACGCTCCTTACGCTTTGTTTGGGCCTTTCGGAGGCTCGTCTGTTCTCCGGATCACATTTGTAAAAAGCAGGGCTAATGCTACCAACTTCACAGGTTGTCAGAGGTTTTTAAAGAAACCCTACAGATAAAATCCTTTTTGTTTTTAAGATTTATTTATTTATGCATACCAGCTGGGGTGTAGGCCAGAGGTGTGGGGGGTGGGGGGTGAGAGGATTCACCAGAGACAGAGTGGGGAGCAGAACAGGCAGACTGACTGAAGTACACTGCTGAGGGGAGCAACGGGAGAGGCAGGAGAGGTTTGCTGTGCCATGTGGAAATCTCCCTGGCCAGCCAGGTGTCGAACTCGTGCTGCAGTGGCTCTGGATAGCTTCATAGTGCTGAACTTAACCTGTTGCGCCACTGGGGAGGACCCAGATAAAATCCTTTTGTGCCACTTGCCCTCCTGGCCCCTGTGTGACCTGGAACCTATGTCGTCCCCCCTCTGAGCCTCATTTCTCTAGCTGCAAAATAGGGCTGAGAACTCAACCTGCAGGGCTGCTGGGGGAATTGACCCTCACCAAGTATTTGTTCCCTTTTCTTCTTTTCCCTTGCATGGATTTGGGCTGGGTATTTGTGTATCTGCATATCTACTTAAGCTGTTTGTCTTTTTATATTTATATTGTGTAACAGGGCCTGGGTATACCTCTGTGGCTTCTGGACCAGGGAGCGTCTGTGTCTACTCTGGTTTGGTATTCATGGATGTCTGTGTGCCAGGGTCTGTGCCTCTGGGAAGCTGTGCATTTGTGTGTCTTTGTGTGTTTGTGTATCAGCATGTCTTGAGAAATGAGCATGTGTTTGGGTGTGTTAATAATGTGCATGTGTGTGGTGCATCTGTGGATTTGTGTTTGTGCTTCAGTGCGTTTCTGTGTGTGTGCGCAGATGTCTGTTTCTCTTAATATCTGTGTGCTTGTGGGTATCTGGATGTGGCAGTGTGTGTCTGGGCTTGTGTTTTGGTGAGTGTATCCATGTATTGGAGGTGCCAGTGTGAACGGGTGTGCATGTGGGTATGTCAGCTGTGTTTGCGTCTCAGAGTGTTTGTGCAGGCCCTGCATGGAGGGGGTGGGTGTCTCTGAGGATCCACATCCAGTGGTTTCCCTTTGACCATCGGCAGGGAGTACTGCCCACACTTCTTGGCCCTTCCCCCAGCTCCCAGAAGGCCCTGTGTGTGGGTGTTTTCCTCCTCATCCTGACCTTGGGCCCAGGGCCAGCCTTGCTGCTCGGGGCTTCTGGAGTGGGTATCTGCAAATACCTTGAGGGGCTCACCCAGTGGCCCCTCTGTGAAGGCTTATCAGCTGGCAGGCCAGACTGTTCACCCCCCAGTTTTGGGGGGGTGAGAAGTGAGAACCGAGCCTCTCTCCTTGGAGACCAGTGAGTTCTATGGGTCTTGGGGGTGGGGGTGAGGTCAGGAAATCCTTGCTCTCTCGGCCCAGGTCAGTATCCATCTGGCCTGGCTTTCTGTGCTTGTCAGATGTAGGCAGACAGTTGGGAAACAAAGCATGTCTCCATGGCAACAGGCCTCTTCCTTCCAACTTGGGCAGTTCAGTGGTTTTGCAGCCCCTTCTTCAGACCTGGGGCTAGGATGGGGGTGAATGGTGAGTTACAGAAGCTTCTGTAAATGCGCACTGCACTTCCCACCCCTGAATACCTCTACACATACACTCCTTTCCTAGGTGACATCAGCTGTTCAGATGGGAAAACCACTGTCTTGCCCAGGGACACCCAGCAGGCTAATGGCAGGGCTGGGCCCAGAAGCAGGGTCGGCTCTTTTGAGAAGCCACGAAGCTGGGCTGGCTGGAATAACTCATTTCTGGACAGACCTCAGAATAAAGTTTCTCCCAACATTTCTACTGATTTGTTAAAACTCTTACCATTTGCCCCTGCCTGTCTATGAGACAAGTATTTTCAGATGACTGGGCCAAACCAATGGCCGTAGAAATCACCAGAATACTAGGGCTCAGTGAAAAGTTTATCAGCGGGCCTCCCCGGTGGCGCAGCGGTTAAGCGCTGCGCTGTGGAGCTGTCGGCAGCGGCGACACAAGTTCAACGCCCGGCCGGGGAGAATCCCACATGGGGGGAGAATCCCACATGGCACGGCAGACCTCTCCTGCCTCGCCCGCTGCTCCCCTCAGCAGTGTATTTCTGATCTGCCTGTTCTGCTCCTCACTCTGTCTCTGGTGAACCCTCTCGCCGCCCCACGCCTCTGGCCTGTACCCCAGCTTGTATGTATAAATAAAAAAAAAAATTAATTAATTAAAAAAATACATATAAAAAAAAAAAGAAAAGTTTATCAGCATTTGGCCATTGCTCCTGCTGATTCTCTTTGTGGTAAATAAAGGTTATAAGTTTGGATTTGTAAAAAAAATAAGTATATTTGTAAAATAATGCTTTTATTCATGTTATGTTAGATGAAATTAGGGTGACTTCTGTTTGAGGGGAAAAAGAAAAGTTCCACATCTAAAAGTTTTGAAAACCACTTTTGGGGCCTCCGTGGTGGGCAAGGGGTTAAGTCTCAGCACTATGAAGCTATCAGCAGCAACTGCAACAGAGTTTGATCCCTGGCCAAGGAGCTGACCCACATGGCACAGCAGACCTCTCCTGTCTCGCCGCTGCTCCCCTCAGCAGTGTACTTCAGTAGATCCACCTGTTCTGCTCCCCACTGTCTCTGGTGAGTCCTCTCACCCCCCCACACCTCTGGCCTGCACCCCAGCTTGTATGCATAAATAAATAATAAAATTAAAAAAAAAGATTTATTAAAAAAAAGATTTTTTTTAAAAAGAATTATTTATTTATGCATACAAGAGTTGGGGTGTAGGCCAGAGATGCGGGCGGGGGTGTGTGTGTGTGTGAGAAGACTCACCAGAGACAGAGTGGGGAGCAGAACAGGTGGATCTACTGAAGTACACTGCTGAGGGGAGCAGCGGCGAGACAGGAGAGGTCTGCTGCACCATGTGGGAATCTCCCTGGCCGGGTATTGAACTCGTGCTACAGTGGCTCTGGATAGCTTCATAGTGCTGCACTTAATCTGTTGAGCCACCAGGGAGACCCCAAAATAAATCTTAAAAAAAAAAAAGAAAACCACTTTTATACACAGTCTCCAGCTAATGAGTGATAGTCAGGTCACAGAGTAACCGTGGTCATCTCTGGCAGCTTGGCACACACAGCCAGCGCCCCGGATGTCTGCTGCAGGCATGGTGGGATCCAGGCCTCTTCACCCTGGAGACCGGGCAGCGGCAACAGCTGTCTCTTGCAACCTCATCTTTGGCTCAGTCCTCTTTCTCTTCCTGCCTCTCCCTCAGTCTCCTAGGAGCTGGGAGCTGGCGCCAATTCAGAGCCCACAAGACTACATCTCCATTCCAGCCACACACCCTAACACCTGGGGGTTGCTGCACCTCTCAACCCAGCAGGGAAGATGGGTGGAATTAGGCTTGGGGCTTGAGTCAAAGAGATACTGGGAGGATCAAAGACCTCAGCAGGGAAGTTGTCTGAAGTTAACAGGCTGCCACAAGTGCCAGGAGCCGTGGCACAGGGAACAGAGGGATGTCAGCTGTGGGGATGGGACGTTCCCACCTCTCCACATCACTAGGTTAGGAAGGAGAGGGGGAGGGCATCAGAGGCAAGGCGCCCTTTCTAGCTTCTCCTCCCACTGGAAAGGATCAAAGGGTTAATTCTTAGTTCATTCTGCCACAGGAGCCCCTTTGAGAATCTGGTCAAAGCTGTGGGCCCTTTCCCCAGAAAAAGCAAGCGTGTGCATTCAAAGTTGAGCAGAACGTTCCTGGAAGTTCCTGGGGGCCCCACTGTGGTCCCAAGAAAAGGACTTGTTTTTTTTCAGGGTCTTAACTGTCAATTCTTGGAAGCAGCCTGGGGAGGGGTGTATTTGGAGGTGGGGGGGGGTAGTAGGGGGCACCTGGCACTAAGCAAGTGCTCAGTTAGGAAATACACACACGTGCACACGCACACATCCGTGAACACAAAGCAATTTTAAATTCTACCTCTGGGGCCTCCCTGGTGGTGCAAGGGGTTAAGTCTCAGCACTGTGAAGGTATCAGCAGCAACTGCAGCACAAGTTCGATCCCCGGCCAGGGAGATTCCCACACGGCACAGCAGACCTCTCTTGCCTCGCCCACTGCTCCCCTCAGCAGTGTACCTCAGTAGGTCTGCCTGTTCTGCTCCCCACTCTGTCTCTGGTGAATCCTCTCACCAACCCCCCCCCCACCCGGCCCCGCACCTCTGGCCTACACCCCAGCTTTTGTATGCATAAATAAATCTTTAAAAAAAATTCTGCCTCTGCTCAGAGGTAGTTGTGTGGCTGTTGGCAACTCATCCACCGCTCCTTAGGCTTTCTTTTTTTTTTTTTTTTAAAGATTTATGTATTTATACATACAAGCTGGGGTACAGGCCAGAGGTGTGGGGCGGCGAGAGGGTTCACCAGAAACAGAGTGGGGAGCAGAACAGGCAGATCAGAAATACACTGCTGAGGGAAGCAGCGGGCGAGGCAGGAGAGGTCTGCTGCACCATGTGGGATTCTCCCCGGCTGGGCATCGAACTCGCATGGCGAGCTGCCAACAGCACCACAGCACAGCGCTCAACCGCTGGGCTACCAGGGAGGCCCTCCTTAGGCTTTCTTGTCTGTGCACTAGGAACACTGCTATCTCTCAACATTTTCAACCTTTGCAGAACTGCCCCACCCTCCACTACAATTCTGGCCCCTCCAATTGGTCCAAGAACTGAGGGAAGTCACAATTGCTCCCCCCTCTTGCTGTGTAATTTACAGCCTGGTGTTCCCTATAAAATGAAGGAGGCTCAGCCACACCTTAGCCTGGCTGCCATGCTGGAGTCTGTGGGGAGGAGGCAAGGTCCAGCAGGGGGCAGGTCTCTGTGGGAAGCAGGGCTCTCAAGGGTGAGGAGTTGGGAGAGTGCTGAGTGGGTGAGAGGGCAATATTGGGGTGGCCCTGGAATTTCCAAAGACAGTTTTCCAGAGCTGGAGGGCCCTAGGGCTCCTACTGCAGACCTGGTTGCTGCTGGTTCCTCCCTGGGGACAGCTGGTAGCCTCCTGCCCGGTCAGGTATTGACCTGGCTCCAGGATGGACTTTGGGCCCTGCCAATAGGGGCTGCTGGGAAGTCAGTTTCCTTGGCTGCCTATAGGGCCAGCAAGGAAAGTAGCTGAGCTGAGCAATCATGGATCTAGACGGGCTGAGGCTAGCCCTTCTCAGGCTAGCCCTCTGTGGGTGTTTCAGAAGCATGTCTGTCCGTTAGGCCCAGGGACAGGAGAGGAAGCTGGGGTGCTGGTCTGAGAGTGGCCCATGTTGGGGATGGAGGTGAGAATGCCTGGGTGCTGGAGTAGTGAAGGGAATGACCTATCTCCAATCTGACCCTCACCTATCCCCACTCTCCACCCTCCCTTCCTACCTCCAAATCAGGAACCCAATCTGTGTGCTGATTTCTGGGGATTCTGGTTCGAGAGGAACCTTCAATGAGGAATTCTGAGTCACCAGCAGGGCCAGCTTCACAGGCACAGTCCCATATGGCTCTTTGCTTAAAAAGGCCCTGTCCTTGGGTGAATCCTCCACTCTTGCCTTTTTGAAATTCTTCCCACTTCTCGAACAAAAAGCCCTGCATTTTCATCTTGCATTGGGCCCTGCAAACTGAGTAGCCAGTCCTGACTATGGGGAAGGAGGTGCTGCAGGCACTGCTGAGGGCAAGACTACCAACCTTCCTCTTGGGATCACCCCTCCACATAAGAGTGTTTGCTTCCTCTGTCCTCCAGTGCATCCAGACTTCCCCCAGGCCAAGGCCCTGCACGTCCATCCCTTTGTCTCCAAGTCTCAGCCTGCCTGTAACACTTTCCCTTTGATACTTACCAACGGAGGGAGAGGCAGGGTCCTTAGGGCCAGTGGTGGGCTGGGCAGAGAGCACCATGAGAACAGAGTCCAGTGTGATCCCTGTGCCTGGCACGGGGCCTGATCCAGAATGGGTGTGCTGGGACTGTGGGCTGTCTTTGAATGAGTGGCAGTTACAGGGGCACTGAGGCCCAGGAAGGACAGTGATGTGCCCTAGACCACTCAGATTGGGGGAGTATCACTGGTGATTCAGGTTTGCCACAGTTGAGTTGCTGGGGATACCCAGGGAGCTGAGGCAGTTTGGGGAAGCCACACTTCAGTCATCCTGGGTAGTGTCTACATGATGTCAGGGCTAATGGACCAGGGGCTCCAAATGGGTCTTTGCCCTCACGGACACCAGGACCAGGAAAAGTGACTGGAGTCAGGTTGGATTAAGAAGTCATGATCACAGTGGCCTCCTGGGGAATGAGGAGAGGAGTCCAAGAGCACTGGGACAGCTTCCCCCAGGGCAATTTGTAGTCCCTGGAGACCAGGTGAAGCCAAGACCCAGATTGCTGGTCACAGAGTCCTCTCTGTGCAATCCCCTGCGCAGAGTCCCCTCTGGGCAATCACTTGATCTCAGTTTCCTTTCTACACTATGGGGGTAACATGCCCTGCCTGCTTCTCTCATGCTTGTTGTGGAATCAGATGATGTAAAAGTGCTTGGTCAGCTATAGTAAAAAGCCAGAGGCCTGGAGGAAATGAACACAGCATTTTCAGGATTCTTAAAGTCTCTCTTCCCCACCAGCTTTCTAACTCACAATTCTCACCTGCAGAAGCTCTCAGAGCACCTTATAAGCTGTGAGTTCATTAGACCCAAGATTAGCCCTAATCAGTGCTGAACATCTATCTCCTGGGGATTCCAGATCCAGGCAGGGAGACCTGGGGCCTCCCAGCCTAGTTCAGGGGTAACTGAGGCAGACTCTCCACATCTCAGGGACCAAGGGGGAAGCCGGACCTCAGGAGGCCTGGGGGGATTGTTGGAGCCTGAGCTTGGGGAGGGGTGATGGGGTAGTAGGTGTGGTGTGCGAGCAGAAAAGAAAGGTGGGGCTACTCCAATGGCCAGATGGGAGAGGAATGTCTACTGTCGCTCTCAGGTCTCTGGCGGGTCTGAAGCCTGTCTAGAACAAAACCTCCAATACTGTCTGGGGGCTGGAAAGAATTCTTAGAATCCCTTATTTCCAGGAAAATAATCCCAGGACCTCTCGTCTCTTCCCAGATCAAACTCAGGATACCAAGCTTTCTGGGGGTCCAACCCCAGCATTTCTCTTCCCCTGTCCCGAGCGTCCTCCTGCCCACCTCACCCCACCTAGCGAACCCAGAGAGTGTGCGCGGGGTAACAGAACCTCAGTCCCGCCCAGCTCGGACCCACCCGCGACCCCGCCCTCTCGGGCCGGGTCAGTCCGCTCGACACCCGGGGCCCTGGACCAGCTCTCCAGACCGAACCTCGCCCTCCCCCGACGCGGGAGCGCCGGGCGCGAGGTTCGGGGCTAGAGGAGGTGGGGAGGGGCAGCGGCAGCACAGCTCCCGCCCCGCGGCCGCTCCCTCCCCTGGCTCCTTCCCTCCCCGCGGGCCTCCGCGCCCCGCCCGCCGCTGGGCCGGCCCCTCCCGCGCAGCTCCCGCCGCCCGCTCGCTGAGCCTCCGCCGCCCAAACTTTTCTCCGGGCGCGTCTCCCCGCGGCGGCCGCCTGCCCGCCTGCCCCCGGCTCATGGGCGCCCCGCCGCTGGGGGCCTGACCCCCGCCGCCAGGTCCGCCGGTCGCGCCATGGCGGCCCGCGAACCCCCTGCCGCACCTGCGGCCGAGGAGCCGGGGGGCCCAGGAGGCCCCCCGCGCAGAAAGAAGTCCCGCTCCGGCGCGTCCAGTCTTCGCCGAGCCTTCAGCTGGCTGCGGGGCAAGCGGCGCAAGAAGAAGGCGGCGGGGGCGGAGGGCACGGAAGCAGCCGCCCCCCGGGGCAAGAAAGCGGAGGACAAGGCCAGGAAGGCCAAGGGTAAAGGCCGAGGTAAGGCGGCCGGCACCTGGGCTACGCGCCGGGGCGGCGCCGAGGGTGCGGCCAGGGTGGCTCCGCCGGGGGTCCGCCGCGTTAAAAGGGAATGACCCCAGTTGAGCTGGCGCCGGGGGCGGGAAGAGCCAAGACCTGGGCCCGGGCAGCTCCAGTCTGCGCCGCCCCCCAGCGCTTCCCAGACTCAGCCTTGCCCTGCCTGCTCTAGGGACTTCTAGGGGACCCCAGGCTGGGCCAGGGATTCCCTGGCTTAGGCTGGAAGCCGGCAGCCTGGCTCTTGGGACATGAAACCACCCCTACCCCCAGGCTCACCCAGGTTCTGCCCTCTGCTGAGTCAGGGGGTCAGAGACTTGACTCTGGCCTGGGGCCAATGGGAGAGGCCCAAGACTTTGTGTGTGTGTGTGGGAGGGGGGAATGGTGGGGTGGGGGCTCAGCTTAAAGGTATTTCAGCCGACCAGGTAGATCGAGGTTTCCAGTTCCACAAAGGACCCAGCATGGAGCAGAGTGTTAGCTTTTCCCATCGCTCCCCATTTTTCCCCCACCCACCCCTCACTTGGGCCAAACCGCAAACATCCACCTTCTAGGGTGGTGAGCTCACACAGGTGAACGAACCCAGGCCCCTCCCCATCACTCCTTTCTCCAGCCCTGGTAGAAACATGCTAGCATTCCTCCAGTGTGGGGAATGTGCTTACACATGGGGAAACTGAGGCCCAAGTTCATGGAGAGGCTGTACCTGGTTTGGGGTGGGTGTTAGAGACAGGAGCTAATTCTCTGCCTTTGGGCTCACTCTGGCCTCATGGGCAGGAAAGAACAGCCTGAGGGGAGAGGAGAAGACCAGACCTGCTGGGATCTCTCTTCTCTGGTCCCTTGCTTGGTTCTTCCCACTCACCCCCCCCCCCCCCCCCCCCCCCCCCCCGTTTCTGTCTCCTGTTTTGTGGGGAGGGCATGACTTTGCAAGAGGGTGGGGCTCCCTTGGGACTTGCTGTCCTCAGAAGTCTACCTTTCCAACTCGCTGGGGAGCAGGAGGTGGGGAAATGGCGCTGTGATTGAGGCCCTTCCCATTCCTCCTGGCCTGCATTTACCTTCCCAGCGTCCTTTAACCACCTCCTCTGGAGGAGAATTAGAAGGAACACTTTAGGGGTCAGGAAGAGGGTGACAAGCCTCTTGTGTGATTGTATCCGGCCTGATCTTCCTTTTGGATAAAGGCCCTGCTCTCCCGAGGCCACTAATAAAAGTCAGGATGCTGTAGCCAGGGTGGGTGGGCCAGGCCCTAAAAGGGGAGTTGGAATGAGGGGTGTTCCCAAGGGCTTTGCAGTCCTCCCTATCTCACTCAAAAGAATGGATTGTGGTCAGATGGTCAGATTTGGAGGTCGAAGGCTAGTAGTGTAGGAGACCCTTTTCTCCTAGGAGACCAGGCTGGAAGCAGAGGTTGGAAAAGCTGACGCTGTAGGTCTGAGCTCCAACAGACTGTTTGGGGACATTGGGTCAGTGGCCAGGCCTCCCCCTGCCTTGTATTTGGTATCAGGTAGCACTGGGCTTTCCAGGCAGCAGGTCAGTCTGATTTGAGACCGTGTGTGTGGGCAATACCTCCCACGCCCCTGGCTGTTGTTTCCCTGGTCTGGGGGTGGCCCCAGGTAGGATGGGAGGAAGTCCTGCTCCCTTTTGCTCCAACCTCCTATTATTCCAATTGTTTCCTTGTCACTTACCTGGCTCACCTTCTTTTCTGTTTATTAAGAGAAAAGAATCCGATCTCTCTAATCTCAGTTGGCACCACTGGTGAGGAAGGGGAAACCCAAAGAGGACTTAACTCTTTCTGGGGGAAATGTTCAGACCAGACTGGAGCAGTGATACATTGAAATCCCTGGAGGTCAGGGACCTTTGCTAGGAAGGTCGTCATTGCTTTCATCACAGTCTCTGAACCAAAGACTCAAGATTCTGGTCTTGGCTCTCCTAATCTGACTCTTGCTGCAAGGTGGAAAAAATGAGCACCTCTCTTCTGGGATTCTTCTACTTCTCACTGTTCTGCTCTGTATAGACTTGAGAAAGAGGAAATCTGACATTTATTGACTGTTCGGAATGTGCCAGCATCTCTGTATCCCTGATTTCATGTGCGCCCATTTGCAGATAAAAACATTGAGGCTCAGAGACTGAGTGATTGATTTCCCTAAATTGGGATTTGAACTCAAAATCATCTGTCTCCAGAAACTGGTACTGTTTTCATGATTCTCTCAAGAACTCAGACCAGAGTGTCTTAAAGTCTTAAAGATCTACTCATCCAACCCATTCTACAGATGGGAAGGGCCCAGGGGAAAGTAGGGGGATGTGATAGGATGGGAAGAGTATCAGAGTCAGATCAATGAAAGTTCGAACCCTGCCTCAGCTACAGCAAACTGGCTGACACTGGGCAAGCAGCTTCTAGTGGGCTGGCTGGTTCCATTAATGCCCCAGGGAAGAGGGGCCTTTCTCTGGTGGCACCGTGTCTTGGTGGATCTGAAACCTTTCTGCCTCTGCAAGATCTTCATAAAAGAGGATGTGAAAATTCTATGAGAGTGAAGTTGCCAGAGAGAGACAAGGGGTTGCTGTTGGTGTGTTTGTTGAGTCACCTGAGCTCTGAGGATCTAGTCTGGAAGGAACAGGCTTTGAGGCTGACAGGACAACTCTGCCTCCCTGGTGTGCCTCTCTGGCCACGTGATGCCCTCAGGTTATTAACTCCTCCAAAGCCTAGTTTCCTTATCTGTAAAATAAGGGACAATAAATCCTGGCTTTATGGAGGTGTCTCTTGAAGCCAATGAAATGAGCAGACTTGCAAGTGCTTTGTGAACTGTGGAGCATGGTCCAGGTGGCAGCAGGTTTCTGCTCTTCTGGTGCTGAGGACATGGGCATTATTAGCAAAGTTCATCCTGGTCCAGGTTTGCAAAACAACTCAGTTGGTTATGCCTCAGATACCCCTGATGCTGTGAATTGAGATGGAATCCACAGAAGGTGGTATCTTACTTGTGTCCAGTGGAAAGATTCAGACCCAAGGAAAAGTAAACAAACAGGAATCCTTATTTTCCGGAAATGTCATTTGATCTCTACACAAGTATGTGGGGAAGAAGTATGTCTTGGACAGATGCCAGTTGGAGCCTGGTAGATAACCAGGGAAGGCTTCTGGAGGAGATGAACAGAGTGTGGAAGGAGGACAAGGTGATGGCTAATTTGCAGGGGAACATGAAAGGAAGGATGCTGTATGCCAGACCCTGGGTGGTGTTGTCATGAATGTTTTTTCCCTTGTTCTCACAACAGTCTGGGAGGTGCACAGTTACTACCATTTATAGGTGAGAAAATAGGCCCAGAGGGTGAGAGTAAATTGATGTAGGTCACTCAGCTTCATTCATTCAAAAAAGACATCATAGTGCCAGGCAGTGCTCAGGGTAATGCAAATACTTGGGGCAAGTAATCATGCGGGTGTGAGTCCTGATGTTCACAGGCACTGCAAGGACAGAACTATTCAGTCTACTTGCAGAGGCCACACTCTCCAAACAAAATAGTGAGGTTGTCTGTGTTTCTGACTTCGGAGAGGAGTCACTGCAGTAGAGTCTTAGCACCAGCTTGGGGGAAAGGAATATATTGCCTGCTTGAAGGTTTGGCTTCTCTCTGGTTGTGGGCAGTTGCTGGGGGGTGGGAGTGGGGATGGATCCCATATATTGATAGGATTCTGGAACCACTCTGCCAGGCCCAGATTTAACCTCATAAACTCTGCACTCACTCAGGGAGAACTGTCCTTGGCTGCACAGAGACTCCTGAGTTTGAATATTGATCTGTATGTCCTTGGGCAAGTGCTGCCTTGCTCTGGGCCAGACATGACTTACCTTAACAAAGCTAGGATTAGTGGCCTGTGGACCTAGTCTAGTTCTAGAGTGCTATAGTTTGAGAATGGGCTGGAGAAGCAAACTGGTGGAGCTGGGTTATGGAGGTGCGAGCTGTGTCCAGGAAAGGAGAGCCTACCTCAGGTGAATAAGACATGGGGATTCGGTGACCTGAATGTCATAGAAAGTGGGCAAGGAGAATGCACTGTGAATTATGTCATCTGTCTCTGCAGAGGAAGGGGTCTGTGTATCTCTGCAGCAAAGTGAGGACCCAAAGCATTTTGGGTAGTAGGCACTTGGCCTCTGAGATTTTAGGATGGTATCTGTTTGCTTTTCAATAAACATTCCATGTATTTCCACATTCTCTGCATTGCATATGCGATTCCCTTGTCGAGAATGTGCTTTTTTGTGTTTTGTTTTTTTTTTTTTAGATTTATTTATTTATGCATACAAGTTGGGGTATAGGCCAGAGGCGTGGGGTGGCGAGAGGGTTCACCAGAGACAGTGGGGAGCAGAACAGGCAGATCAATGGAAATACACTGCTGAGGGGAGCAGCGGGCGAGGCAGGAGGTCTGCCGTGCCATGTGTGAATCTCCCTGGCCGGGCGTCGAACTCAAACTCGTGTCGCTGCTGTCAACAGCTCCACAGCGTATGCTTAACTGCTGCATCACCAGGGAGGCCTGGAGAAAGTGCTTTTCTAAGCAGTGAATTCCTGGTCATCTCTCAAGGCCTGGCTTCAATGTCATCATCTCCGGTATACTCTGAAATTTCTGCCCTCAGGCTCTAGAGCAGGGAGCTTAGGAGATATGGAGTTAGACAGTATATGCTTTGTCTGGAACCCTTTTGTTGGGTAGGGGCATCCCAGTGTCCTTAGCCTGAGCCTGGGCCAATGTAATAGGGTCAGGGTTCCCTCCTCTAGAGGATACATCCATTAGGGGAGAAGCTTCCATAGAGAAGTCTGGGTCCACCTCCTCCAGCGCCCCCTGAAGGTTCAGGCATTGTATCTTCCTTGGGTGCAGATGGAGAGTGAGCCTTACTAACTTGTTTCCCAAATAGTTATTGTTTGATTTGAGGTAATAAGTTCCTACTATGTCCAGAGAATGAATGAGAGACAAGGTCCCAGACCTCATGGACCCCACAATTTGAAAGGAGGGAACCAGACACTGAACAACTACTTAAGGGTTGAGAGTGGCAAGAGAAGGAACACAGTGACCCCAGGGGGAGGTCAAGGACAGCTTCCCTGAGGAGGTGACACGTGAGCTAAAATGGAAGGACGAGGTCCTGCTGGGGCTGAGGATTGGCGGTCTTGAAATCAGGTGAGGTGTCTGGTACAGGCTGGGGCTGGTTGACTGGGGTTCTGTGGGCCCAGGGACCACTGTACCTCACTGTTCAGCTCCTGAGGGCAGGGGCTGGGTGATAGTTGGGTGACCTGATATGGGCCCCCAGAGCCTGGGCATCGGGATCCTGGACACTCAGAGTTGATGGCTTGAGATGTCATAGGGAGTCCTCACGACACACACAAGTGGCAGGTGAGGCCCAGAGGAGGAAGTGACTTGCTCAAGGTCGTATAGCCAGACCGTGGTAAGGTGGAACAGGAGCCCACACCTGTCAGGCTCACCTCAGCTTCCCCACTTCTTTGTTCAGACTTCAAATGGAAAACCCAACCCCAGAGAGGTGCCTACCAGGGTTGGGAGAGGAGCAGGAAGCCAAGGACAAAGAGGCCTCCATCCCCTTCCTCTCTGACAGCCTTCAGGGGTTCCTTCCAGCTGTCTCTCCCTCCTCGTGGAGGCCCCAAATCCCCACCATGGCATACTTCCCAGGGTTCTGGAAATCCCCCTCAGGTTGGGAGGGGGCCTCCCCCCATTATTCTCTCCTGCTTTTCCTTCTCCTGCTCCTGAAGCGTAGATGTCAGCAAGGTTTGCCTGCCTGGAGTGGCTAAAACTTGTGGCCAGCAAAATCTACACTCTGTTGTCTGTGGCGGGAGAGCCTCCTCTCACCCACCTGCCCCTTGGAAGCCTCCCTCCCCAACCCTCAAAGCTGTCTCAGCTGCTCCTGGCCTGTCACTTGCTGAAAAAAACTAATGAGAGGAGTCACTGTGTATGTATTGTTTGGGCCGCAGTGAGTGGGGTGGGGTGGGGTGGGGTGGGGTGTGGAGAGCAGGTGTGCCACCTCCACCTTTCCTCAGCGAACCCCAGCACCACTTCCAGACCTTTGGCTGACTTGAGGAAGGAAGCAGGTGGTAGCAGTTTCCTTGGGCATGGGGATGAAAACCGTCCACACTTACCCTCCCTCCACTGTGTTCTGTGCTCTTGTGCTCTATACTGTCCTCAGTGCTGACTTATGAAGGCCTCACTCACAAGGTGCCCAGCTCTGCATATGGCATGAGGGGCAGAGAGAGACAGCTCAGTTTGCAAAGGGTTTAAACTTCGAGTCTTGTGGCAAAGTGGGTAATTCCTGGGAGGCTCCTGGTAATTCCTCGGGCTCTGTTCTGAGTTGAGCCTCTTTTTTTTGGTTAATTGCTTAAAATTGTTTGTTGTTGCTTTTTTTTTTTTTTTTTGTATGGAAGAAGTGGGGTGTAGGCCAGAGGTCCAGGGAATGAGAGGATTCACCAGAGACAAAGTGGGGAGCAGAACAGGCGGATCAACTGAAATACACTGCTGAGGGGAGCAGCGGGAGAGACAGGAGAGGTCTGCTGCGCCATGTGGGTCAGCTCCCTGGCCGGGAATCAAACTCGTGCTGTGGCAGTGATATTGAAACAGGGTGGGGGACGGACACAGGGGTGTCTAGTCCCTTCGTGGTCGCCATCTGAAATGGGGCAGACAGGGCACAACTGCCCAGGCTCTGAGGCAAGGGCCACCAAAAGGCCAAAAGGCCACAAACAACAAAAGACAGCGCCTGATAAGAGGACAGGTCACTGTCTGTGGGTTCTCACCCACGCACAATTGCAAGGGACCTCAGGCTACAGGAACAACAACAAACATGGGCTTATTTTACAAACAGGGGAAACAGAGCTTACTGCATCCACAAGGGGCCGGCTATCCCACCAGAGTCGCCATTGGTCACCAGGAGTGCTAGACTGCACTGGGCAGTAGTGCTGGTCACTACTGGTCCCTCACCAACAAACAGCAACTTGAGACACCAGGCCCAGGGCCCCTGGTGCTCCTTTCAGGCAAGGTCAGAGACAGGACCGAGGCCCAGTCCCTGACCGAGTCCTTTGGCTTCTTTTCCCTCCTCGGAGGGCGGCTGCTGGATGCTTCTTTTCCTCCCGAAGGCCAGGGATGGAGTCTTCCTTTTCTTTGTTCAGAGTCTGGTTCAGGATGCGGGCGCCGTTGTCATCATCGTCTTCTGGGGCTGGTGTCCTCTCTGGGGCCACTCTCTCTGCCTCTGCTTTCTTCTCCCCACCTCTCTTCTGCTTCCCTGCTCTCCCCCTGCCCCTCCCTTCTCTCCTCCTTCAGGGTGCCCCTGTGGTAAGTCTGATTGGCACTATTGATTTGTGGGGAGAGAGGCCGGCTGCAGGAAACACACTTGTTACTTTAAGGTCCATTAACAACAACAAACTTGTTTGGGCCTAGGAAGGGTGCAGGAAATATGCTTGCTACATTCAACTTCAACAGACTTGTGTGGATTGGCAGGGTAAACAACCCCCTACTCCTGCCGGCTCCATTGCCAGGTAACAATAGGACTGAGACTTAACTCCTAGGCCAGCAGGGAGGCCCAAGGTGAGCCTCTTATCTGCTTGGGACACCTTCTCCTCCAAACCCTCATCTAGGTGAGGCCTTCACCACCATTCTCCAAGAGGGTCACGAGGCACTCAAGCCACTCTTGTGGTCCCAGGAGTTCTTATCCATACCCTGTCCATGCCACCTCATCCTTCTACCAATCCTGTCCTGGGCTCTCCCATGCTTTGGCTATCGGCAAATACTCTTTCCCTAGCATCCTGGAGCAAGCACAGCCATTGCAGTGAAGACTGGGAGAGGGCCCTGGGCTCCCCCACCTGTCCTCCGGACGTCCCTGTCCCCGGGGCTATAATCACCTCCAGTGTGCAGGCCCACCGTCTCCATCTCCCGCCACTTTCTGCTCACCATATCTGGGGTACCTACTCCGAGCCTGAGTAAACTAAGAGGAGCGAGACAGTTATTGCCCTGGAGGAACCTTATCTTCTGGCTGGAAAGGCACATAATCCAACAAATGGGTGTCTTGAGACAAATGGTGGGATGGTGTTACACGGGGTGCTGAAGAGACCTCTGATCAGGTCTTGCTCAGAGGGCAGTGCTGATGCCTGTGGGGGCACAGATAACTGAGCTGGGGGAAAACTTCAGGGTGTAGACTGGAGCAGGATCTTGGGGACCACGAGGAGTCTTCCCAGCAAAGGTGAAGAGGAAGGAGAACTAGGGGAGCCTGGAGGTGGGTGGGGTGTGGATGGGGGTAGTGACAAGCAGTTTTGTGTGGCCAGTGCTTTGAGAATGAGAGGGTGTGGTGGGAAATGAGGCTGAATTGGTGAGTGTGTGTGTGAGGGGGCAGCTCTGTGAAGGCCTCCTGCAAAGGCCAAGGCACCTGCTATGTTCCAGACATCCTTCTAGGCTCTGTATACCCATTCTCACTCAATCCATGCCAAGGCATTTGAACTTTACCCTGGAATGTTATCTCTGCTCCCCATACCATCTTTTCCTTTTATGGGCCTCAGTTTCTGCATCTGTAAATTAAAGGAATTGGGCTAGCAGGTCTCTGAGGTGACTTCCAGCTTTGAAATTAGGACCCTCTTTGTGCAGAGCAAGGAGACAGTTTGGGATACAGTGTATGCGCAATAGTATTTTCTTGATGGATTAGTAAAATACCAGCCCCGTGACTGTACTGCTGTCAATCTCAGACTCTTAGCAAGAGATGGGCCTCAGGGAGGGTGGGGATCAGCTTTGACCCTCCCATTTTTCAGGGAGGGAGCAGGGTATCCTAAGCATGAGATGCAGCGTGGTGTAGTGAAGGGACTTGTCTGTGTGGCAGAAAGGATGAGCCATATGGGGATTAGAAATGAGGGCTCGGGACCTCCAGTCCTGCCCACTCTCATATAGCTATAGCTAACTATGGCTCTCATATAGCTATACCATACTGCCCCTACTTGGAAAAACAGGACAGAATGATGGTGAAGGAGAGCACTGCCCAGGGTTGTGGGAATAGGGTACTGTGAGGATACAGAGTGGGGCAGCGTGACAGCCAGGAGGCTTTCAGAAGGGGTGACACTTGGCATGGATTTTGAAAAACAAAGACTTGTATAAATAGAGCTGGATGAGGGACACACAGCTCATGGGTGGTTTCACAAGTTTACCTATGGTTCCATTTACACACACACACACACACACACACACACACACACACACACACACACCCAGACATATGTAAATAAACTTAGTTATACGGATACAGGCACATGGTCACATACAGATGATCACACAGAGAGGATCCACATGTTCAGGGTCACAGATAAAAGAACTACACAGCCACATTCAAGTGCACTATTACAAATGCCCAATCATATGCCCACCTTCAGGTCATACGGAGGCATAAAGTGGAGAGGTGGCAGGATGGAGTAGTAGATATTATAGACAGTCTGGATTTGAGTGCTAATTCTGTGTAGCTTATTGCTGCTTGACTTTGGGCCAGTCAGTTGACCTCATGGAACCTCAATTTCCCCATCTATAAAATGGGAATGATAAAAGAACCCACCCGTACAGAAGTTTTGTGGATGAAATGAAGTAATGCGTGAAGGCAATTATCACAGTGCCTAGCACATAGTGAGCTCTGTATAAAAGGGTGTTACGATTATTTTGAACACCATTACTACAGAACTAGATCCCGACATTTGTATACATAGGCACAGAGCCACGTGATGCACACACAGATACGTGACACTCACGGGTGCTGGGTGGTGGGCCGTAGCAGCGGCAGGGCTCCGGACCCGCCTCGTGGCGTCCGGGCCCTATTTCTTTCGGCTCCACTTCAATCCTCAGAGAGGGGGCCTCTGGACTGGGAGAGGGGGCACCAGCCTGCCCCACCTGGTCGTGCGGGGCCTTTCCCGGAGCGCTCTGGGCGGGGCAGCTCAGCAGGTCTCCCTGGTCCTGGGGGGGCGGAGACTACGGGACGTGCGCCAGGCCCCGCCCCCCATCTGGCCCCGCCCCTGCCTGGCCATTGGCCGCAGGAGCCGGGGGTGTGGCCGAGCTGGGGTTGGGGGCGCCTGCGGTGGCCGCTAGCGCGTCTCACTGCCTCCCTCCCGGGGCTGCGGGCCCGGCGGCCGGGTTGGTTGGGCCGCGCTCGGGTTCCCGCGCCGGCTCCCGCGCCCGCCATGGGCAACTCACACCACAAGAGGAAGGCCCCCAGCGGCCCCCGGGTCCGCAGCTTCTGGCGGTTCGGGCGGTCAGCGAAGCGGCCGGCAGGTAGGGGCCGGGGGTGGGGGCGGGGCAGGCGGGGAGGAGGGTCTCCTCTGCCGCAGCCGCCGCCACCGCTGCTGCCCCCTCCCGGGGCCTGGTGGGTTTAAGTGTGGGGGGCCGGGAATCCCCGCACAGACCCCACCCCTCACATGCACACAGACACACATACACATGAATACCCACAAGCGGGCACACGTACATGTTCACAATTTGCAGTCACACAGAACACCCACTCAGACGTGCGGACATGCAGACACAAAATCCCACCCACACCACCGCTGTCGGATGCACAGATCCTGAGACACAGGTACATTTACCTATGTACACGATTTACACAGCCACACGAACTACACACAGGTTCAGACACAGTCGCACTCACATCAGTCATACAGGTACAGTTGCCCAACGTCTAGGGGGGTACACAAGGATGCAAAACTGCACAACCACTAGACACTCGGGGGTCAAAGACTGTGTACACACACACACACACACACACACACACACACACACACACTGGCGCGTGCTTTCCCGAGGCTTTAACCCCCAACAGGCTGAAAGTTTGCTGGAGGGAGGGGAGACAAAGGTGGAGGGGGAGAAGCAGGAAACCAGGGGCTGAAGACTCGGGGCCGCCTCCATCTGGCGCGATCGGGAGTCGGACTGGTTCTCTGGGCGCCCTCCCCACCCCCACCCGCGCTGCTGCTGCCTCTCTCCACCCCCTTCTCCCCCACCCACGGTCCCTGTGGTCGCTGTCGCATCTCCCCCTTTCAGTGCAGCCACCGAACTGGAACACAGCCCTGCCTGCCGTGCTGCGGGAACCCTCCGCGGGTCACATTCCTGCCTCCAAGTGGGGGGAGGGTGGAAAATGGGGAGGCCTCAACCTTAGGGCTGGAAACGTGTGTTCTTGGTTTCCCCCACTCGGTGCCGCAGTTCATGGTATCCCCCAGAGTACCAAGCGGTGCGCAGGAGGAGAGGCTGTGAAGTGTGCCTAGTTCCCTTACCTGGTGAATCCAGAGATGGGGTAGGAGGAGGGTGGTGGATCTGCCCCCTACCCCCTTGGAAGATAAGGGGTCTCCAACAGAGGTGGGTGCCTGAGGGTCTGAGCCAGTGAGAGAATCCTGCAGAAGGGGGTGGGGTGGGGCCCCCTGCTGTCTGGAGAGAGTCCACCCATGTCTCCCAGGATGGCCCACATTCCTCGAGGTTCTGAGCTGAGCTGGATGATCTCATCCCTCCACACAGGGGTGATGGGCGAGCCTGGGCTGGGATCTAGGGGATCTGAGCGCTCAGTGTAGCTCTGGCCCTGGCCCTCTTGACCTAGAGCAGATTGCTTTCACTTCTCTGCACCTCCCTGGCTCCTGCAGGGGCCTGTCTGAAATTAGGAGGGAGACTTAGCTTAGGTGACTTCTTGGGACCCTGACAGTTCTGGCTCATCTTCTCATGGATAAATACTTGGGGTCTACAAAAGAGGGGCTTGTCCAAGGATCTTTGGTTGCATGGGTTTGAGTAATGGTGATAATCAAAATCACAACGGGAAAAGGCTTAAGTTCTGAGGAGTCTTCAGAGCGTGAATTGATGAGGGATTCCTGGACCTTCCAGCAGTCCTGAAATCTGGGCTGTGCCCACTGGTTTCTTAGAATCTGCCTTGAGTGGGTGGGCCTGGCAGGGCTCTTCATCTGCCCTCCGGTGACCATGCTAATCTGGTGTTTTCCTGTGAAGCAACTGTGGGTCCAGATGTGACTGCTGGTGGCGGGGGAGCAAGATTAAGAGGGCTATGTTTGCAGTCTCCTGCCTGCTGGCCCTTAAGAGACAAGAGGCTGCTAGCAAACTTGTACTCTTCTAGTTCCTGCTGTACCTCAAGGATCTACTGAGCTTAGGTGTCCCCCACACCTCCAAGCCAATGTCAAGGCAACACAGAAGTAAGTGTGGGGACTGGGGAATCATCTAGGTTATATATCAAAAGGCTTTTGGGTGGGGGTCAGCTTTAGAAAACTGGGGAGGTTTCTTAGTTTGATCTTTGATCAATTGCAGAGTTGGAATTATTCCTGAATTGTTGATTAGATGAGAGAACATGGCCAGGGTTGCCATGGGGGTGAGTGTGGAGGTTGG
The DNA here is from genome assembly GCA_004024925.1 of Scalopus aquaticus. Lineage (NCBI taxonomy): Eukaryota > Metazoa > Chordata > Mammalia > Eulipotyphla > Talpidae > Scalopus > Scalopus aquaticus. The sequence continues at coordinate 78,879 of PVIJ01004078.1, read as the reverse complement.
AGAGAATAGTAGTTGAGGCTCCTTCTTTGTGCCTGAGCGAAGAAATGCCATTGTGAATGCAAACTTCAGTCCCTTTGAGTACATGACTTGCGCTGAGGATTCAGGGTCTTCCTGGCCTCCGCCTCTGCTGTCACTGGCTCAGGTGTGAGGCTGGGGCTTGCATCCATTCTTACCCACTTGACTAGCCTATGAGAGGAAGGGATAAGGGTGGGACAGGCAGGGATGGAGACTACAGACCACAGGGAGCCAGTGAAGGTAACTGAGCAAGGGAGGGCCCAGGAAAGTGGTGTGTTAGGAAGATGGCTCCAGGGTGGGGGCAGGTGGAGGCAGGACAGGTTGGGGTGCAGGGTGGTGAGTGGAAGCTCAGTGAACAGTCAGGAGACTGTTGCAGCAATCCAGGGGAGAGGTGATGAGGTGAGGACCAGAGACGGGGTGAGGGCTGTGGGAATGGAGAGAAGTGGCAGCTCCGGAGACACCATGGAGGAGGTGGAGAAGAGATAGGACCCGGAATTAATCAGATATTGGCAGTAAGGGCCAGAGAGGGCTGTCAAGGTTCTGTGCTTGAGGCTGCTTGGCTGGGGGATGGTAGCAGAGATACTAATGCAGAGATAAAGAATAAGACCCTTTGCTAAGCCCTTCAACAGAGTTTGAGGCTAGAAGCTATTCTCCCCTTTGGGCAGAGAAGGAAGCTAGGGCTCAGAGTTGTGAAGCTACTTCCCAAAGCTGCTCAGCATGGAATTGGCTGAACCAGGATTCAAACCCAAGCCTGTCAGATTCCAAAACCTGTGCCCTTAACCAGTTTAAGGATAGATGGGTTTCCATCTATGATTGAGGGGCCTGTAGGTCTTCTGGGCAAAGAAAGCCTGAGGCTGTGGAGGATTTGGACTCTATAAGGAACATATTAGAGAAAGCACTGTGGGTGAAGAGCAGGGTTTGAGGATGAAGCGTTGAAGCCTCATGGGTTCAGAGAAGGGGCAGGTGGGAAGTGGGTGAAGGAAGCTGGATATAAGGAAGGGTCGGTCTCATTGGTCAGATGCTCCTGAATGGTAGAGAAGACCGAGGGTGGACAGAGAGGGGCCTCACCACTGGAAAGATGCTGTAACTGGCTGGGATGTTTGGTTTTGGTTCTTAGGACTCCAAACCAACCCTCCCTTCCTGGGATGGACAGACACTTGGTCCTGGGCAAGCTGGGAATGGCTAGAGGACCTGAATTAGGAGTACTGCTGCCTATTCACATGCGTTGTACTGTCTTTTATACACATGGCCTCCCCCTGGTTGGGTTTATGGTTCTCATCTTGCAGATGAGGAAACTGAGACTAAATCATTGGGGGAGTCAGACCACTTGGAATTCTTTTCACTCCTACCTTTGCCTCTGAAGCTGCTGTGCCAGGGTCTTTGGTAGATCCCCTAGCTGGGAGGAGGCTGCTCCTCCAGCAGGGAGAAGGGGAGGCCAGCTTCTTCCTTTGTCTCCCCACCTTTCCAGGGGGGCAGATGTGAGATCAACTTGCTCTCCAGACTTACTTGTGGGAGTCCTGGGCTTCCAGATAAGGGGCTGGCCCAGCCTTCTCTGGTCTGGGAGATCTGAGATAAGCAGACCACCCTTGTTGCTCTAGATCTTGACCCAAAAATGGGGGACCACTGCCTGCCTTCCAGGAACTCTTTAGAGGTCATCTCTCCAACTCTCCCACCTTACAGGTGAAGAATCCTGGGCTCAGGATCATGCTGTAATTGAGGAGCATCAAGAGCTCAAACTTAGGGCTCCTCATTCCCAGCCTTTAACTGCTGGCTTGGTCTGGTCTGGGCTCAGAAGCCCTTTTCCTCCCCAAGAGGAGGGTTTGGGCTGCCGGATAGGGTGGACTCACTGAGGAGTGCTAGGGAGCTCATGTTAAGTGTCCCTTATCAAACCTTATCTTAATAATGGTCCTTAACTCCTCTTGAGATTTGTAGAGCGCTCTGGAAGTGGGTGGGAGAGGAGGCCTCTGGTGACTTGGTGAGATTTTGCAGCCTATCATAGCTGGTTCACATCCTGACTGCGTTTACTAGCTGTGTGACCTTGGCAAGTCACTGACCCTCCAGGGAGTATCTGTAAAGTGAGGGGACCTAGTGAGACCTGTCTGTCTTAATCAATTAGTACCCAATAGGTGTGAGTTTAGCATTGTGTTATAAGTGGAAAGGCAGACGTCTTGAGAGGGCTCTTTACCCACCCATTCCCTAGAGAAGGAAAGCCTCCCCCCAGCCCCATTATAATACTTTGTGTTTACACTGGGTTGCCTGGCTTTCTTAAACGTTCCCAGGCATTCTAAGGTGGATATTCATCCCACTTTACAGATGAGCAACTGAGGCCTGGAGAAATTGATTCATAGGCCCATGACTTGAAATCCACACCTCCTGACTCCCAGCCTTTACCTCCTGGCTTCATGGTTGCTTCCTCTCCAGCATATGTAAAATAAGGATAATCATGCCTTGAAGAAACAAAGGAAAGGGTTTTGGAAAGTCAAATTGCTCCCTGACTGAAAGAGATTATTATGTCATTGTTAGGAGCAGATACTGACCCGGAAACTCATTATGACATTTATTAATATTATTGTAGCTAATTCCTCCCTGAACAACTGCCTCTTCCCGCAGGCACCTGTGGGATGGGATCCTCCCCTCCCAGTCCAGGCACTCCCTGCCCCCCAATATTTACCTTAGAACCGGCCTGGCCTGTCAGCTCTGCCCCCGCTGGGGTGGGGCTTTGCAGAGGGAAGCAAGGAGGGGATTCCCTGTCTTTGGAAGCAGGGTACAGAACTCCGTCTTTGGGCAGGAACTGAGGCTGTGGCCCCCTTACCCTTAGCTTCCTCGGACTTACGAACACTCAGACATTTGGAGTGAGGCCCAGGGCTGGACGCTTCCTGGCTGGGTGACCTTGAGCAGTCACTTTCCCTTGCACCTCCTGTGTCTCTGTAAAAAGGGCTTGTCATCCACACCTTCCAGGTTTCTTTGAGACAGGAGAGAAAGTGTTTAGAGAACTGCAAAGTGCTTCCATCTGAAAGTTTTTATTACATTTGTGTCCCATTGTCTTGCTTCTAAGAAAAGAAAATGCCATGTGCTCTGGGTCCTGCTCCTCTGGGAGGCCCCAGCCCCCTCTGGGCCGTGGCTGGTCCACCCGGTGCAGTGAGGGGTTGAGCCTGGGAGCCCTGAACACATGAGTCCTTGTGCCTGGCCTGGCCTGACCAGGGGCCATCAAGGGCGTGGGGGTGGGAGAGGAGTGGGGGTGGGAGAGGAGTGGGGGTGGGAGAGGAGTGGGGAGCGGGGTCTAGTCCAGAGGGTTCCAGTTCCTGAGCAAGGCCACCTGGGCAGAGGTGCCCTCCCCCCTCATTCCTCTCTCCTGAGTCAGACCTGCCCGACTGTGGGTGAGCCGCTGCCCCGCCTCTTGCTTTGGAATGGGGCAGGTTGAGGCCTCACCCCAAGGAGGATGTTGCCAAGACAGTCGCAAGCATGCGCACATTTGCATGTGCACATGCCGGTGGCCTTGGCCCCCCTCCCGCCCTGTCCCCCCCCCTCCCCGGCTGAGAAGAGCCCCACAGTGATAGATACACCCACCTGCCGTCGTGCACACTTGGCCACCTGGCAGAGGGCCCTGTGTGAGTCTGTGCCGTGTCTTAGTGTGTGACGAGGGCACCCACCTGTAGAGGTGACCCAGAGGGAGACTTCGGAGGTGTGTGCCTGCATACCTGTGCTGGTGGACTGTATCTGAGCTCGGGAACTGCCTGTGTGCCTCCTGGTGTGCCCTGTGTCTTGGGGGGTGTGGCGGGGCAATGTCTTCTCTGGTCCCAGAGCCTCCTCCCTCGGGTGGAACTGGCAGTCTGAGCAGCTGAGGCTGCCTGGGGAGCCTCAGCCCCAGGCTGCACCTCTGGGCTGTCCTGAAATATGGACTCTAGGCCCGACCTTGGGAAAGGTCCTTCTGCTGTGAGCCTCAATTTATTTATGAGGTGCAAGCCTTCCAGTTGAGTCTTGGATTGTGGAGCCCCGCCCCCTAGCAAGCTACAGGTGTGTGGACCTGTGCCTCAGATGGCTCTGGCCAAGCCGTGGGTAGGCGGGGGAGGGGTGTTGCTGGGTAACCAGATGTTATCTAGTGAGAGAGCTTTGGATCTGAGGGGAATTTGCAGCTGTGGTCCAGACTGCTAGCTGTGGGCCCTGGATGTTCCTCCACCTTGGTTATGAGGAAGCTGAACCCTTAGTGTCCCTGGTTAGGGGAAAACTGTGTCCTGCAGGCTTAAAGGGGCCAATTCTGGAGTCAGCTAGAGCTTGAGAAGTCACCTTGTTCTCTGAGTTTCACAGGTCTATGATCAATTACCAGGAGAGTATCTTCCAGTATCTGCCTGGAAGGGCTGTTGTAAGAACCAGGAAGACAGAGAGACTTTGCCTTCCACCAGCGCCTGGCACAGTGCCTGGCATGAATGAATCACCCTGCGAGTGTAGGTCTACTGTTCTTTTCCGATTGAGTGGGACTGATAGGCGTGGATAGGTCTGGCCCAAGAGAAGGAAGAAGGAAGGATGTGGTCAAGAAACCTTAAATTTGTGGGACTCACAGGCCCCCTGAGCTCTTTTTCAGAGGGGAGATTGGGTTTGTAGCTGGCACAGTGGACAGGACTTCTGGAGTCAAGTCGTTCTGAGTGTGAGTGCTGCCCCATCATTTACCAGCTTTTAAGGCTTGGCCTCCCTGCCCTCGATTTTCTCACCTGTAAAATGGGCCTCGATGTGCTCACTTGCTGGGATTGCTGTTTCGCTTTTAGTACCTGGGTGGATATGTACTATCCAGCAGCACGTGGAGGGGGGCTGCAGAGGGGTCTTGCAGCATAAGAGCCATTGTGAATTCTTAGGTCCCTGGGACCTCAGGGTGACCATGTGCTGCCCCACCTTTCAGAAACCACTTCAGCAGATAGCTGAGGCTCACTCTCTGGGGAACAAAATTCTGTCAAGTTGGGTAGTACAGCCGACCACTCCTGCCTCAAGACAGTTATGCTTGCTGTGCTTGCTGCTACCGTCTAGAAGGCTCTACCCCAGGATTTGCCCTGGCTGGCTCCTCCTCATTCTTTGGGTCTCAGTTCCAAGGTCGCTTTCCTTGATACCACCCACGGCACTCCTTCCTGTCACCGCTCCTCAGTCTTCACTCATAAATTATACTGGGAGTTTACTGTTCATGTCCTTCAGATATTTATTGAACCCAGCGTATGCCAGGCACCAATCTCGGCACTGGGTATGTAACTAGTCAACCAGATAAACTCTTCTGTTTGCTACAGCCGCCCGTGCTATCTTAAATGTTTGCTGGTCGGATGAGTGGCTGCAACAGTCTTATAAGGAGGAGTTGGCCTTGTTTCCTTATGAGGTCATGGCTTGTGTTTGATGGAGCTGGATTTGAACCTGGGCCTGATTTCCAAGTACCTCTCCCCCCCCCCCACCCCCCCCATCTCTCAACTCTCTTACTGCCCTCACCTATGAGCTGTGTCTTGGCTAATTCTTTTCTCTCATCTTGGTGTTACAGCAGGGTTACTGATTCACAGAGCGAGGTCAATGGGAAGAATCCTAGGCTGGAGGAGCAGGTGGTTGGCGTTGAAGGCCTGCCTCTGCTGTGTGACCTCAGAGCCTTCACAGGGCTTCTCTGGGCTGCTGATGTCCCATTATCAAAGTGGGAGGAAAGGCCTTTGAAGTGTGGGAACAAACAGAAGAGAGGTTGTCCTGCCAGCTACTGTGATTCCTCTGGACGTCTCCTGGTTTCGCAGTATGGTGTCCTGGGTGTGCTCTCAGCCCTGCAGGGCCTCTGCCTGTGGCCTTACCAGCCCCACAGGCAGTGCTGGGCCTATGGTGCCTACCCCAGGTGCCGGGGCCCCTGCCCCTGGAATTACCCTCACCCGCCAGGAGGACGTGGGGGCGGCCATATGCCAAGTCCAGCCTTGTGGCTCCTCCATCTACCATCTGGGGCTCCAGCCTTAGCTCTGGCTCCTATTTATTTATTTATTTATTTATTTTAAAATATTTATTTATTTATGCACACAGAGCTGGGGTGTAGGTCAGAGGTGTGGGGGGTGGTGAGAGGATTCCCCAAAGACAGTGGGGAGCAGAACAGGTGGATTGACTGAAGTACACTACGGGGGGAGCAGCAGGAGAGGCAGGAGAGGTCTGCTGTGCCATGTGGGAAGCTCCCGGGCCAGGGATTGAACTCGCGCTGCAGTTAGCTTCCTATTTAGAAATGGATACGGGAAGGGGGTTAGTCTGCTCCTGGAGTTCAGTATCCGCGGCTCTCCTAAATTACAGTCTCCACAAGGGTGGAGCAGCCAGACTCAGTTTCCCTCTCCGAGTCTGGTGTGTTCTTGCCCCAGCACTTCCCTTGAGGGGCGGGGTCGGTGCATGGGCGGACCCCGGCGAAGGTGGGAGGAGAAGTGGAGAGCAGCCCCTCCCCCTCCTCTGACCGGAGCCGAGCTTCGCGGCCTCGGAGGCGGCGTCCATTCCCCGGAGCTGGGTGCGGTGACGGTCGCGGGACTGGCTGGAGAGATCGGAATAGGGCACGGGCCTGTCCGCAGCCATGGTGGTGTTCCTGGGCCGCCACCTCCCGGGCCTCCTGGGGCTCTTTAAAAAGAAGGGTGAGTGGGTGTGGCTGGGGGGGGGCGCGGAGGAGAAATCCCGCCACTTATTTGCCAGACTCTCTGTAGAATGGGGGCATCAAGGCTGGGAAATTCAGTGAGTGGGGGGATAAGGGCTAGTAATGAGGCCAAACTCCGCCGTACACGGCCGAGCCTTTGTCCAGCCCGGTTCCCGCTGCCTTTGTTTGGGCTGAGCTCGCGTTGGGGAGGGCGGGCGGCTCCAGGTGTCTGACCTTGAATCCTGCAGCCTCCGGAGGACGTGGCTTCTCTGGCTTCCCTCCTGGGACGCGCGCGCTTTACTGGGTACGTCCTAACACCTGAGTTCCCCGGAGGTGGGGCATCCCTCAGGTCACTCGGGAAGTGTGGGAGCATGGGATGTGGGGAGCAGAGTGGAGAGGAAAGCAGCACCCCTGGAAGGTGGGGAGCATGGTTAGCTAAGTGAAGTTTAGAGGCCCAGGGTGGAGTTCGGAGGAAGGGCCTCTGCCTCCTTCCTTATCCTTGGAGCTGGGCTATCCCGTTTGGACTGCGATATTGGGACCAGAGTTTATTGGATGTTTTGGGGGCCCAGAGGGCCCCAGTCTGAGTGTGATCCAGGGTTCCCCTCTGGGAACCTTGAGTTTAATCCTTGCTGACTTTGAGTTGTATTTGATCTTGGGTACTTTTGTCTTTGAGCTGTTTCCCCACTTGCAAAATCGGGGGATTAGAGGACAGCATTGTCCCTGACCTTGTGGGGTTCCTGTGGATTCCAGGGGAGTTGGGGGGTAGATGCTGGCAGCTGGAGAATGGGCCAAGGAAGGGGGTAAGGGCAGGTGTCTGAATGGAAGACCCCTGAGCCTGGGCTGGGGTGTGGCCCTTTAAATGCCTTGTTTTGTTTCTGTCCCCTACAAGGTGCTGCCAAGGTCACATGACCCACACCATGCTTTTGCTTATGGGTTCCATTTAAGGGGGGGGGCGGCTGGGGCTGCAAAGTGCTGACACAGCCCCCCATCCCCAGGATTAGATGACCAATTCCCCCCCCATGGGTGGGGCCTGTAACAGGATCCTTTGTAATGGATCCCTGCTCCTCTGCACCAGGGGCCAGGGCCTCCAGGAAAGGGGGATACCTAGGACTGTTCCCCAATAGAGCCTAGAGTTGCTTCGTCTGGGGATGAAGGGCCCCGAGTCCCTCTTTTCCCCTCCCCTGCCCATCCTTCCACTAAGGGACAGCAGCGTGGGTGAGTAGGGGTCCCAAGAGGCCTTATTCCTGGCTTGTCTCCTCCCCTACCCCCTGACTTCCTGGGAACCTGCTGCTGCTTCTTAGTGTCCCGCGGGGTGTATGTAAAGGGGGTTTTGTTTTCCTGTAAAGTGGGTCTGGAGATAAGAGAAATGGATCTATTGTGGGTTATGTGTGTACTGGTGTGTCTTGCGTGGGGCCCTGCGGCTACACAGTTGTGTGTCTGTCTGGGTACTGATTGTATGTGTACAGATGGGAACTGTGGATGTTGTCTGTATAGATGGGGGCCAGATATGCTGTGTGGGCCCCTGTGTGTGGTATGTATACAATATGTTTATACTTGCGTGCTGTTTGTGTACGTACTGAAATTTGTGGGTATGTATACAACCTTTGGGGGTTGTGTGCTTATGGACTGGTGTGCCCTGGATTTCGGTAGCTTGACTGGGCTTTTGGTGCGGGTACTTAGATGTGCTCTCTTGGGCATAGTTTGTGTATGTACATGGCTGTGTGTTGAGTATATGTCCCAGAACTGTGGGCTGTGAGTACACACTGGGGGACGTGGACACTGAATGTGGGGCTGTGTGCAGCTGTTAGTGCCCATGTTGTGGTGCCTGTGTGTCTCCAGGGCCCAGAAGCCTCTGGGCCTCACTTCTCTTCCTCTTCCATCCCACTAGGCTCTGCCAAGGTTGAGAGTGACAAACAACTGCCTGGCCAGGGCCCAGGGTCTTTAGTAGATGAGCACCAGGACAATGTCTTCTTCCCCAGTGGGCGGCCGCCTCACCTGGAAGAGCTGCACACGCAGGCCCAGGAGGGGCTCCGTTCCCTACAGCATCAAGGTAACCTTCTCCCCTCCGGTGCTACTTTCAGCTCCTGAGGTCAGGGCCCTAGTCCAACTCACCTTTCTGGTGTCTTCCAGAAAAACAGAAACTGAGCAAGGGTGGCTGGGACCATGGAGACACCCAGAGTATCCAGGTGAGCCCTCCCTCCCGCTTAGTGCCCACTCTGCTCTCCCTTCCCTGCCTGGTCTCTGGCAAGTATGTCTTTGAATGCTTCTGGATCTCAGCTTCCTTCCTGGGTCACGGAAACGCTAGACTAGGTGACCCCCGAGGGCTCATCCGGGCTCACTCCCACCAATGCCTGGCCAATGCGCGGTGATGCTGAGGGGCGTGAATTCAAAGTTCCACAGGGGAGTGACAGTGACAGGAGGCAGTGGGAGGCCCCACCCAGGCCTCTGGGGTGATCCTGGTCTGGTCCTTTCTTTACCCATTAGTCTTCCCGGACTGGGCCAGATGAAGATAGCATCTCCTTCTGCAGCCAGAGTACATCCTACACAACCGAGAGCTCCACGGCAGAGGACGCGCTCTCCATCCGCTCGGAGATGATCCAGCGCAAAGGTGTCTGCTCACCAGCCAGGATTTCTGGGCAAAGAGGGGGGTGGTGGGCGGCCTCTGGGCCCTGGCCCCTGCAGCTCCCCCTTTTCCTCCTAATCTAGTGTTTCCACAACTCTGTGAATTCTGGAAACACAGTACCCTGTGTCCTCTTGGGGATTCATGATGCGTATTTTCTGCAAAGCAGGACAGTTACGAGTTGAGAAAGCTGGGTTTGAGCCTGGTTTTGCTACTTACCAACTGAGTGACGTTGGGCCAACCCTTAGCCTCTGAGCTTTTGTTTGATGTTCTATAAAAATGAGGCTAAGAGTACTTACTGGAATGAATGGAAGTGTTCAGTGTACTAACGCTTAATAACTTTTTGTTAGGAAACTATTATTGACCTAGTAAAGCCTTCCAGAGGTCTTACAGAAAAGAAGCGATGGGCTTTGTTTAACGAGCACTGCCCATGCCTGCTTGACTATGGATCTTTTTAGAAGAGCTCTTACAAAGAACCTACATGAGTTGTTCTCCGCAGAGCCCGCCCTGAGACCTGCTCTAATGGTTTCTCTCCCCTGGACTGGCCTCCAGGCTCGACCTTCCGACCCCATGACTCATTCCCCAAATCTGGAAAGTCTGGACGGCGGCGTCGGGAGCGGCGCAGCACGGTGCTGGGACTGCCGCAGCACGTGCAGAAGGAGCTCGGTGAGCCCTGAATTGGGGGCAGTGGTGGCGGGCGGGTTGCCCTGGCCGCCCCCTCTGCTCACCCTGCGTCCTCCCTGTCCGTTCTAGGCCTGCGGAATGACCGTGAGGCACCAGCTACCCCTCGGCCTCCTGGTCCACGGGACGCTGTACGAATCCCCACAGTGGATGGCCGCCCGGAGGACCCCGCTTCAGGGTCCGGGGCCCGGGTGTCCCTGCAGGCTCTGGAGGCGGAGGCGGAGGCTGATGCCGAGGCAGAGGCCAGGCTGCAGCGCCACATCGACCGCGTCTACCGGGATGACACCCTCGTTGGCAGGTCCACTGGGGCCCGGCCTCCGCCGCTGACCCGGCCCATGTCCCTGGCGGTGCCTGGAATGACAGGAGGGGTCGGATCTGCGGAACCCCTGAGCCCGGCCATGTCCATTTCGCCTCAGGCCACCTACCTGTCGAAGCTGATCCCGCATGCGGTGCTGCCGCCCACTGTGGACGTGGTGGCGCTGGGCCGCCGCAGCGTGCGCACGCTGAGTCGCTGCAGTCTGCTCTCGGCCAGCCCGGCCTCCGTCCACTCGGTGGGCCGCTTCTCCTCGGCCTCCAGCCCGTGGCCCCGCAGCCGCCACCCATCCTCCTCCAGCGACACCTGGAGCCACTCTCAGTCCTCTGAGACCATCGTGTCTGACGGTTCCACTCTCTCCTCCAAGGGCGGCTCTGAGGGCCAGCCGGAGGGCTCTGTGGCTGGCAACAGTGTGGAGCCCCCTCCCCAGGGGGGCAGTGGGCGGGGCTCTCCCAGTGGGGGCAGCACTGCTGAGGCCTCAGATACTGGCAGCATTCGGAGCAGCGGGCAGTTGTCTGGCCGCAGCGTGTCCCTGCGTAAGCTGAAGAGGGCCCCCCCACCTCCCCGCCGGACCTACTCACTCCATCAGCGGGGCTCGGTGGCCTCAGATGGGCCCTTGGGGCTGCCTCCTAAGCCTGAGCGGAAGCAGCAGCCACAGCTGCCCCGGCCACCTACCACTGGCGGGTCAGAAGGGGTGGGGGCAGCACCCTGTTCATCCAACTCAGCAGGCAACTGGGTGCCTGGCTTGTCCCCAGGCGGCTCCCGGCGCCCCCCACGCTCCCCAGAACGGACGCTGTCACCCTCCAGTGGCTACTCGAGCCAGAGTGGTACCCCTACCCTCCCTCCCAAGGGTCTAGCTGTGCCCCCTGCTTCCCCAGGCAAGGCCCAGCCCCCTAAACCAGAGCGAGTCACTTCTCTTCGATCTCCTGGGGCCTCTGTCTCCTCCTCCCTCACGTCTCTATGTTCCTCTTCCTCCGACCCAGCCCCCTTGGACCGCGCTGGTCCACACACCACCCCGGGTGACAGATTTGTCATACCTCCTCACCCTAAGGTGCCTGCCCCCTTCTCCCCACCTCCCTCTAAGTCCAAGAGCCCCAAACAAGCTGCCCCTGCTCCGGCTGCCTCTGCTTTGATCCCTGGGCCTGCCTCTACCACTGCTGCTGGTCCTGAGTCTCCGCCCCCACCGACTCCCCAGACGTCCCTGGCCCTGCCGCAGGAGTCCGCCATTGCCTCCAAAGACCAGTCACCCCCACCATCCCCACCTCCCTCTTATCATCCACCTCCACCACCCATTAAGAAGCCGGAGGTGGCTGAGGACGCCCCGTCTGCCCCAGAGACTGCTGAGGAGCCCCTCCCAGATCCCAACTGGCCCCCACCCCCACCTCCTGCAGCCGAAGAGCACGACCTGTCCATGGCTGACTTCCCCCCGCCCGAGGAGACCTTTTTCTCTGTGGCTGGCTCCGAGCCTGCAGGCCCTTCAGGCTTCCCGGAGCCTGTCAGCTCCCTGGCTGCTTCGCCTTCCTCGGCTACCATCTCTTCCCAGCCCCAGCCCCACAGTACGCCAGACCCTCCTCTGGCTCCACCAACCCCACCTCCTGCTGGCTCTGTCACAGGGCTTGTGACTAAACTCCCTCAGAAGGAACCAGCGGGCTGCAGCAAAGGCAGTGGGGCTCCCAGGGAGGATGGTGGTGCACCCCTGGTCACACCCTCACTCCTGCAGATGGTACGTCTGCGCTCTGTGGGTGCTCCTACAGGGGCTTCAGCCCCAGCAGCTGGGCCAGCAGCTCCCCAGAAGCCACTACGAAGGGCCCTCTCGGGGCGGTCCAGCCCGGTACCTGCCCCCTCCTCAGGGCTCCATGCTGCCGTCAAACTCAAGGCCTCCAGCCTGGCTGCCAGCGAGGGCCCCCTAAGTGCCCAACCCAATGGACCGCCGGAGGCAGAGCCACGGTCTCCCCAGTGCCCTGCCTCTACGGCCAGCTTTATCTTCTCCAAGGGCACTAGGAAAATGCAGCTGGAGCGGCCTGTGTCCCCAGAGAACCCGGCTGACCTCCAGCGGAATCTGGTGACTGAACTTCGGAATATCTCAGAGCAACGGCCACCCCAGGCCACAAAGAAGTCACCTAAGGCTCCCCCACCCGTGGCCCGCAAGCCCTCTGTGGGAGTCCCCTCACCCAGTTCCCCCAGCTTTCCTCGGGCTGAGCCCCCTGCTGCTCCTCCCACCAACGGGCTCCCTCATGTTGAGGACAGGACTAAGGGGGAGCTGGCAGAGAACGGAGGTGTGCAGCCTGTGGGCCCAGGGGAGCAGAAGATGGGCCTGCCCAACTCAGGTACAGTGGGCTGTGCGGGCTCTGTCATGGCCGTGGGAGATAGGAGTCCCGCAGCAGGGCTTTGCTCTCGGTCTTGACATCTTCCCACCTCAGCATGCCTGGGTGGAGTGAACTGTCACCCTGATGAGCTACAATGAGTGGAGTCGAGCTACTGAATTTGAGCTTGAACTTGGCCATTTTATTGACCCAGTCCAGCGTCAAGTTCCTCACTGCAAATTGTGGGGCGGTGGTACCACTAGTGTCAGGTTTGTGAAGCATCTGACTCTGCTGCTGGCATGGACAGTAAACTGAGGGGTAGGAAAAGGGGGGGTAAGGATGTGCCTTGGGGGTCTTAGTGGTCAGAACAAAGCCGGGAGGTCTCTTGCTAAGTGATCCTTCTTTTCCCCTACAGATCCACAGAAAGAGCTGGTCTGACCACCAGGCACCCACTGGCACTGCTGACCCATCCCAGGAATACAATCTCAGGGACCTGAGCAGCTCCAAGGATGAGAGGATACGGCAGACACAACCTAAGAGAGAGGATGCCTGCAGCCTTAACCTCCTCTGCCTTTGATATTTATGCAAGCCTGGTGTGGATCCTGTCCTCCAAGTCATCCTGCTCTCATGCCTTTTCTGGAATCATCCACCCCTTCACCTCTGGAGCCGCCTTAGCCTCAGCCTCATCTTGAAGGAGGTAGCAGGTGTAAGTGGTGGCTGCGCCCCCTGCTGGTCCTGGGGCCACAGAGTTGGTAGAACTTTTTTTTTTTCCTGTTCAATCATGCACATGCTGTGTAGTCCAGAATCAAAGCACTTTTGGAAAGTGGCTGCATGTCCATCCTCCAGGGCCCATGAAACCGCATTCCAAGGGCCTGTTTACATGGCAGCAGCACCAATTTCTGGTAGCCAGCTCATAGATGGGACCCATCTGTTCCCTCCTTCCAATCCAGTTTGTTCCTTTTCTTAGTTCTTGGAGGTGGGCAAGTCTCTATTTCCACAGGCTTCTCCAGGCTGGAGACAGGAGCGGGGCTGTGGAATTCCAAAGCACAAAGGGTGCAGTGGGGATTAGCCTTCCTGTGCCTCAATTTAGCCACCAACCACCCTCCTGCCTTCCAGTTCTGCCAGGTGCACCATGAAAGGGACAAGAATTTGGAGACTGCCAGGGCCCAAAAAAGTGGGGGGAGAAAGAGCCACGGGGGAGGTCTACGGGTTCCCTCTAACCTCAAAGAACAGAACAGAGTAGGAAGTCACTTCAGTAGGCCAGGGTGAGCAGGTATAGTTCTTCATAGGCAGGAGCTCATGGGCTGTGGCAAAGCTGCATCCCTTTCAGCGCTACAGGGAATACTGGGGAGGTAGGCAGAGGGGCTGGCAGTGAGGAGAGCTTATTTGGGCCATGGGTCCAGAACTGGCCTTATGGATTTCATCCTGACTTTTCTCTTTACTCATCCCGGTGCGTGTTTCTGCAGCTGCCTGTCAGCACAGGGGGTTCTACTGGGGGAGCTGATGGATGCTTAGTGACAAGGATGGGAAACCAAAGGTGCATTCTATTCTAGACTCCCCTACTCCATGAGGGGGCCACTCAGTGCTCCAAGGGGGCAGACTGGGTGGTTGCCCCGTAGACATCAGCCCCAACTGCTGTTCTCCAGGAATTCTAATGACCTTTGTTCAGCTGGTGCCACCTAGTGAGGTAAGGTGGCTTCCCCACGGGCCCTGTGACTCACAGGGGTGGCCCCAGTGCCTCCTTCCACAGCAGCATGGCTGCCACCCAGGGCCACCCCTTCTGTCTTGATTGTCTCTCAACAGTGACTTGGGTTTGAGCTTGGCAAGGAACCTCACCTTTAGTTGCTTCTCTTCCACCATGGACAGAGATTGACTCCCTCCCAGAATGAGACCCAGGGACACAGGGGAGTTTGGCCTCTGGAGCTTGGCCCTCTCACTACCATCCTCTTCCTTAGCTAGAAACCGATGTTCTGTTAGGCGACAGGCCGCTGCTGCTGAGTGCGGGTAGCGCCTGCCCAGGGAGCTGGCAGAGGCGGAGTCGCAAGCGCTGCTCTGCTCAGAGCTCCTGATCACCCTCCACCCCCACTCGTGTCCCCCAGCAGGTCAAAGCCTCCAGGAAACCAGGTTCGGGTAGCAGCCTTGGAGGTGGGGGGAGCCCAGCTTGGGTGTCTCTTTCCTGCCCCATGTCACTGTAGCTCCTTTTTAGAACCCTCTGAGCTTGCTGCCCACTGGATGAGACAGTATAGAGAAGGGAGGATCTAGAAAAGGCAACTCTGGTCTTGGGGGTAAATGAGCTTAACGTAGTGCAAATGGAGAGACCAAAAGCCTGACTTTTAATTTCCATAAAAATGTTAGAGAAGTATATATATATATATATATATATTTCTTTAAATTTTTGAGTCTTTGATATGTCTGTCCAAACAATCCATTCCCTCTGTCTGGAAGCCTGAGTGGGACACATGGAAGGGCTGTGTTTCATTCAGACATGCTAATTAAAACGATTAAATCTTGGCTGTGGCTGCTGCTTAGCAGGGAGGGACAGGGCCATGGGCTGGGCTGGCATTTTGAAGGGAGAAGTTCTGCCTACTGCAAAATGGGACCCGGGAGTGGTCTTACTGGCTTAGTAAGGCCCAAGGGAAAGTCAGGGTGTCACCTGTCTTATTTCCCCCCCATTAGAACATTGAAAGTCCAAGATCAAAGTCGCTCCTGGCTGGGTGAGGGGCCCAATAGCTGCATCATACCTGCGTTCCTGTTCCCTGAAATTGTCCTTCTCACAGAGAGGCCCATCCAGACAGTCCTGTTCAGAGGTTTTATTTGAATTCATGACAATAGTGATGAGTAGTGATTCTGACTGAAGTGCCTTATGGAGAAGCACCCCACCCACTGTGAAGAAAGAACCAGGCTGTGCCAGCCACCCTACTTCTGATGTTAACAGCACACAGCTGCTTTAGGGAGTGGCCTGACCTTGCAGGACCAAGGCAAGTTATAGGAGTCTTGGGGCAAGCCCTGCCCCCACTGCCAAGCCTCAGGGTTGGCAGGCATTGGGGAGAGCTGCCAAGCATTTGGTAGACCACTGGGTTCTCTGTTTTCCCTTCCTTTCCTTTCCAAATCCCACAATTTCCTGTTGGGGAGAAGCTGTAATTAGCTCAGTGTAGGCACTAGAGCCCAGCCAGAGGTGCAGCTGCAGGGATAATGCTAGGAAAACTTGGGGAACCAGTATTTTTCCAATTAGAAGGATTGTGGCATAAACCTTTTCTAAGAATTACATTGAAACCAGGTTTCTCTAGTCAGCTGCCAAGGGAGGCAGGCGGAGCAGACCCCGCTGCTGTGCCGCGCGCTACCTGGAAGCTCAGCCTCTCTGCAGCCAGGCGGGAGGGTCCTGGATTCTGGGCAGGCTCAGTTGCCCCTCAGCGAGTTCTGCACCCAACAGAATCCCAGAGTTCTGCTTCAGTGTCCTGGGAGATGGGTCAAGGGTGATGGATGGAGCAAACTGAGGACACAGCAGACAACGCGGGATGACGGGAGGAGGGAGGAAGATGCCGGTTGGTTAGCTAATGTTTCCCCCTTTCAGTGATTTACAGGAGATGTACCCCAGCTTGGTCATGAAGTTGATTTGCTTCCACTGGGCGATGCACTCCTCAGAAATTTTAAAGTCAGCCTGGACAGGATTTCAAAAACAAAAACAAAAGTGATTAGTGATGGTGGTAGGACTATCAAGAGAGCAAAGGCTTTGATACTAGAACTTGTATAAAAGGAATCAAGTGTTCTAAGAGAGCAGTTTTTCAAAAGCTTACGTGGCCCTGTCATTTGACTCATAGGATCGCTTAGGGATTTAGTTTAAGAAAATCATGAAGGAGTATAAAGAACTGAGCACCATGGCATTCTAATAGTGAAATACTGAGAACCACCTAATGTCTTGTAAGGTTTTGGTTAAATTATGGTAATTATGATCTCTGGTCAATATTTAAGAAGATGGAAAATTTTTCCGTATAAAATTGAAGTCCAGAGGAAATAATCACTAAGGATATTTTTCAGTATGTCTGGGTGGCATGACTATAGATTATTTTCTTCATTTCTTATTTTATAAATTTCTACAATAAAAAATTATTTTGTAGCCAGGAAAAAAAAAATGGGAAAAAAAAAAGCCTGGAGAACCAGGAAAGGAGTAGACACAACTGTCTGCCACATGCAGGAAGGCGGAGACACACACAGATCACGCTTAATGCTCTCCAGAAACACTGGGCGAGGAAACAAGGTACTGACTAGAAAAATCTCACACACACGTGGTATAAGTTCCACGAGGAAAGGGAATTTTTGCTATTTTATTGATGTAGCGAAAGTACCTAGGACAGTGCCTGAGCTATATATGGAACTCAGTATCGGCTGAGTGAATGAACAAACTTGGGGATCAAAGGGGCAGGCTCACTTGTGAGTGAGTCAATGCCCAGAGAGTGGGCGAAGAGGTCAAGTGCTCTAAGGTTGAGGTGGGCAGGGAGGACTCTAGGAGGATTCTTATCCTGGCTCCATCACTCCCGGTGACCCTGTGTGGCCTGGGAAGGTATATCCAGTGATCTCCTGTCTCATACTGAAGGTCAAATGGGGAATGTCTGAAGTCCCTTGTACCGTGTCTCAAATAGCCTGTGAGAACTCAGTATGTGTGACGGCCCCCAGGCTCCTCCCCTACCTCATTCAGAAAGGCTTGGGATGAAGGAAGAGAGGGGCTTAGCTGCAGGAAGGCCCAGCTGGGAAAAGGACAGTTGTTGGATTCAGTAGCAGAGCACACTGGGGGTGCAGTCCAGACAGCGTAGGTAAGAGGGGGACAAGCGCAACTTTTTACCTGCAACTTTTCGAAGACTTTCTTCTTGGGCTTGAGCTCATCGTCTGGCTGGCCCTTCTCGTAGCCCTTTACAAACACCTGCTCACCAGGAGCAGAGCCCACAGGAGGATCCAGAGGCTCGACCTTGCGGCTTGCCCCCTCTCTGGGGAGACACAAGAGGCAAAGAAGGGTGAAGCTATGGACTGTCTCCGGCTGCTGTGGAGGCCAAAGCATTAGCGCCTTTATGCAGGGGCCCGGATGGAATTTAGGGTACCCTCAATGTTAGAGCCCTAGAAGGCCCTGTCCTTATTGCTGCACTGCAGCTCTGATGCCATCAGAGCCGAGTTAGCAGGGCTAACCTGAAAAAATACCAAAATCTGGACTTCTAGGTAAGGCAGAATGACGAGAGAGAGCAAGGCCTTCACAGCCCATCAGAGCTGGGCCTGAACCCTGGCTCTGCCTCGCACTGGCACTGAGACTTGGGCACATGCACAGTTGCTTTGAACCTTCAATTTGTTTTAATAAAATACATTTGAGGCCCAGTGCTTCACTTGTAGTACTGGTACAACGGATGACTCCTTTGTACATCATTTTTGGGACAGTGTTCTTGGAGCTTCCACGTGGCGCGTGGAAGGGCACCATGTGGGCCAGTTCCCTACCCTCGGCCTGCCCAGGTCCTGGGCGCCCCCGTGCTCACTCACATAGAGGCGCACAGAAGCATGCCTTGGGACTCGACTCCTCTCATCTTCTGGGGCTTCAGGTTGCACAGCACCACCACCAGCCGGCCCTGCAGTTCCTCCCTGGGGACGAGCTGCACCAGGCCGCTCACCACAGTCCGTGGCGCAGCTTCCCCCACGTCAATCTTCTCCACGTACAGGCTGTCTGCATCCGGGTGCTGCCAGCACAAAACGTCAGCCCGAGTATCATAATGGAATGTTCTGACTCTAGAAAGGGGCATCCCTCCCTACAGAGCCCCCCAACAGGCCCCCTATAGCTGACTCTCTCTGGGTCCTAGACAGCAGGCAGGAGAATGGGCCTTGAGGGTACACTCTATTCTCAACCAAGATAAAGGATTTGAGTAAAACACACCTAATTGCTTGTTTAAGAGGCGGCAGGAAACTACCAGATTCAACGGCCTGAACGGCAGGGCCCTGGATGGCTACCGTTCCGGCCACATGCCGCACAGGCTCAGTCCTAGGCAGACTGCAAGATGGGAGGAGGGCATGAGTGCGGCCTCACCATCACCTGGAATGAGCATCGGCAGCTATTTCAACGTCGCTTTGGTGGCTGGGCCTGTACAGTGAGAAGCAATCAATGCTGGGAGGGAAAAAACCCAGAACAATGGTCCCAAGGACACCGGTTGCATAAACTTCAGTCTCTGGGAAAAGGAAGTTCTATTCCTTCACCTTTTTCTGGGGGTCTGGGGATCAGCAACTGATTCAAGATAAGGCCCATGGCTAGCCCAGAAGAGTTGGAAGAGATCCAGGTGAGTCTATCAGACCGGATTTAATGGATCAACAAGTTCCCTCTGACTAACATCCGCCCATTCCCTGAGTTCCGGGCTGTGTTTGGTTGCATAAGGTCCAGAGGCAGCGAAGGGAAAAGCCTGGAGCCTGGAATTCGATGCCTGGGTTCTGACTGGCAATATGACCTCGGGAGTGTCACTGCCCATCCCAGGTCAGGTTTCCTCCAGATGGAAACAGACAACCTGACCCGTCTGCCTCTCTGGGATGTGGGGAGAAAAGAGTACCTTTTCCACGCTAATGATTTTCCCCACGCGGATGTCCAGCCGGGACGGGACGACTTCCTCGGGTTCTGAATTCTTGGCAGGGCCTTTAGCAACAGGCTCTGGGAATGAAAAGAATCCAGGGGGTCAGAACTTCCGTCCTTCCCCAACATGGGTCAGTTGCTGATTCTCCCAAACAAGGACACCGAGATTAGCAGGATTTTGTGCAAAGTCCCCCAAATTTCCAAAGTGTTGTTATATCTTCTTTAAAACGGGGCCAGCAGTCTTTGAGCTGTGACAGGCCAGATTTTCATCTGGTTTTTCTCTCAGTTGTTAGGCTCCAGGGGCGCTGAGGGGACAGTCGTAGTAGCTTTGCACCTTTAGGTGTTTTCATTCATGCATTCCACACCCATCTATTTACTGAATCTTTCTGGGAGGCTCTTACAAACTCTCCCTGTTAATATCTCAGCATCATGGACAAGTGGATGGTCAACTCAGAGCCAGTCGGAAACACACGGAAGGGACTGGGCAAATCCGAAGATGAGCTTCCCCAAGGGGCTGTGCAGCCTTCACAGGAGCAGCATGGCACCCTCATGCTC
This sequence comes from Scalopus aquaticus, assembly GCA_004024925.1. Classification (NCBI taxonomy): domain Eukaryota; kingdom Metazoa; phylum Chordata; class Mammalia; order Eulipotyphla; family Talpidae; genus Scalopus; species Scalopus aquaticus. The sequence continues at coordinate 59,202 of PVIJ01004078.1, read as the reverse complement.
TAACCCCATCGTTCCCCTTAACTAAGAGGTGGACTTAGTGAACAGGCTCACAGGGCCGGGCTGCAGTCTCATTCCAGCTTCTCTCAGAGGTGTTGGTGCAAGAGAGGCAATCACTTCACAATTCGACCAAACCAAAAGCCAGATGACCCAATCCAAGAGGCACCGGGGTGTGACATTCACGCTCCAGATTGCCTGGTTCTCAGAACCCCAGTTTAGGACAGACCTTTGCTGAGGCTCAGCGAAGGCTCTTTCTCCTGATTCTGTCATCCCCTCCCTGGCCTTCCCTTCCCGAGCCGGCTTACTCTGCTTCGAGGGGTCTGGGTAGGCAGCGCTGGCTAGTTTCTTCAGTGCAGGGGTATTAAACTTCTCCCGGATGGGATCCAGCAACTTGTTGAGGGCGATGTCAACAGAGTTCTTCAGGTCTCCAGGGTGCACCACCTGCAAAGGCGTGAAGGGCCTGGTGAGGAGGAGCACTAGAGGGGGACACGGAACACTGGAATCTACTCAGAATAATGTGCTTATGGGATTCAAGGTTTGATCCTTGTTTCTCAGAACAACTCTGTGAAGCAGGGAAGGGGAGACCGGCTCAGAAAAGTTACTTAACTTGTCTGGGATCCAAGTCTTTTGATGCTGAATTCCACACTAACTTAAAGGTTATTAGCAGCTGAATTTTATAGCTGAATTTTTCTAGTCCCTCCATTTATAATAAGAGTAGGGTGTAAGCCAGGTGCCACTTACAGACAGAGAAATATCACACAGGCAGCCATGAGGTTAAAGGAGCCGGGGGAGAGATGAGCTGAGCTGAGTGAAGAAAGAGCAAGGGCTCTGGAGTTAGAGCAAGGCCAAGGCCCGGTTGGCTGCGGGACCCCCAGCTAACTAGGCACTTACATCCTCGAACTTTTGGGCTCTTCACTTAAAAAAAAAGGTACTAATACCTTTATCTCAGAGTTAGAAGAGGATTAGCTCACATGTGGGTAGGAATGGTGAGTAGTGCTAGTATACAGCAGCAGTTCAGTCATTCAAGTCTTCTTGACCTGGCTGGCCTGTGTCTCCCACAATTCCTCACGTCTCGCCCTATAGGCGCTAGTCAGACTAAACCACCTCCGATTCCTTCCATGCCATACCATGTCACCTTACAGACGCTTTATTCAGACACTTTATTCCAGACACACTATTCCCTCAGGTTTCCTCATGAACTTCTAATTTTCAAGTGAAATAGTATTCCGATGTACCCTCCACAAAGCTTTCCCAGTTAATTACTTCCTTCTATGTTATTTCTGGACCATGCATAGATCCTCACTGTACAGTAACACAGCAAAGATATTTGTTTATATGTCTGCCACTCCTACTAGACCATGAGCTTCACAAGGATTTAATCCTCTTGGTAATGCCACCCCCTAGCATAGTATCTAACATAAGGGCACCTCATAAGTCTCTTGTTAAACTGTTGAAATAAACAGCATCCCCTATTCTGTCATTTATTATGGTTATGTCTCTTTTTTTGAACTTTGATTTTGCACCTGTCCCTGACATGCTTCATCTTTTTGGGTTTGGTTCTTTATTCCAGGTTAAGTTCCTTGGAGGGTAGTTAGGACATCAATGTAATAGCTTTGTGCCATCTGCCGCTCTAATCTGTGAACCACCTGAGTCCTCATCTAGGCCATTAACAAAATCTATAGGGCTCCAGAGCACCAAGACAGAGCCCTGCAGGTGCATACCTAGAAACCTAGCTAGGGCATGATGGGAGGTTTGGCAGATGAGTTGAGTGGGGATTACTCCTCCTCTGGTCTTACCTCATCAGCAAAGTCCTTTTCCAGGTCCAAGTAAGCTGTGTAGGTTTTGTTTCCACCCCATTTCTCATCTCGAAGGATAACAAACTCTGTAAGAAAAAGTACCCACACCAACAAACTCAATAATGGCAGGGTCAGCATTCCTAGGCCCAAATGTATGGTTATCTGTAGTTTCTGCTATAACTCTTAAGCCACAACATGTGACATTTTATTGTTTTTTTTTTAAAGGTGAGTGACAAAGTTACACACCCAGCCAGCATCCAAGCTCAAGGGAAAGGATCATGTCTTACATTTCTTTTGTATACCTCACGTTCTGATCACGTGTGCCCCCACCCTCATCTCTACCACCCCTGCCGACTCCACCACCCTCCTTAGAACCTAACCTGGTAGCAAACATGTGGACAATGAAACGATATCCCAATCCCAACCATACTTTAATATACGAGAAATCACAGCAGAGAGCCAAGGAAGGCAGTCCTGGAGGAAGACTGGGACAAATCACCAGTATGATCACAGCAGTAGCTTTGCTTTTTCAGTCTGGCCCCTGAGAAGAAAACAGGGAGTGTCTTACCAGATTTGAGAGGAAAGAGGACATGTTTGATGAAAGAGAGAACCCCATTGTTCTCCACATTTCCTGGCTCGCAGAAGGCCTTCTTCAGTTTTTTCTTTACATCCTCCTTCCGATCAAGGAGATCAATCTTGGACTCCTAACAGTTGTGGATGGAAAAGAAGAAGACCTCTTGTGGTTGAAAATGAGAATATGCCCAACTTTTACAAAAGCAGAATAAACCAGAATGAAGAATCACTCACAATATTGTTACCCAACCAAAAAGCTATTTTTTCCTGTGTTCTCCTCAGGCCTTGAGTCCTGTGTTTTCACAAGTATATCTGAAAGCCTACCTAGTCCTCAAGGGTAATTTTTATTCTGTACTATATTCCCAATTATTAGTGGAACATAATTAACAATTTCTAAGCCATTAGATTATGCTCTGATTTTAACATATTAAATATAAAACACATCTTTGCAGATTTTTCTGCCTTCTCTATCTATGATTGTCTCCGTAGGCTACAAAAAATTGCTAGGCCCAAAATTGTTCTCTGAAGGGGATATTCTAATTGACATTACCATTGGCAATGTGTGAGAATACCTGTTTCACAGGAATCACCAACGTGAGGTATTGTGCTATCTGAGTAATATTTCCTTTTTAGGGGTAAGAGGTGTTTTGTTTTGTTTTGAGTAAGCGAACTCAAGCTTATTTGAGTTTGATGGTTACCAAATTCTGGTCCATATATGACTGTATGTGAATCACCTGGGATGCTCTTAAAAAATATAAATTTGAGGGCTCCACCCAAGCCCAATGAATCGAAATCTCCTGGGCTTGGCCTAGGCATTTGTATTTTTAAAAAGCTCTCCCAGCAATTCTAATACAGTCATGTTTGGGAACTGTTGCCAGCACTGGTTTCCAGGGTCAAGATATGCTGAGTATCATCAAATAGGATACGGTGATATGATGCTCGTCAGAGTAATAACCTATTCAGAGTATTTTAATGGAAGAGAAAAAGGAATGAGTATAGTGCTTTAAAAGTAACAATAATAGTTTACATGCAATATATTAATATTTACCAATCTCTGATGAGACAAAGATTAAGAAGTCAGACTAGCTAGAACTCGATGAGAGCCCAAACATGACTTCAATCAGAAACTCCTGAATTTGAAAAAAAATATAGATTCCGAGTTTTTTCCAGAGCCACTAGATGAGAATCTCTAAGAACAAGGTCTAATCAACTCATTCATATTTTTCCTTTTTTCTTAATTCCTCGATGATTCTGAAGATCAGAAATGTTTGGGAACCAAGAACTCAACATTTTACATCTTTGGGTTCACTAATTCCTCTATTGTGTGCCCTTTTGATCAGAACAAAAGTGCTAAGGAGGACTTTTAAATGTTAAAAGATACCACATTTATATTAGTGATACCAAACTTCATGCTAAGAGTCAAGATGTTAATTAGTGAACTGCAACCACAATCTTCTGATTAAGGCTGAATTTTATCACAATTCTAAGAGTGAAAAAACCACTTCCGTTTGTACTTTTTACCATTAACATACTGATTAGATTCTATCAGGACTGCTACTGGTTCTTCAGTACTCAAGACCACTGGAATTAGCTGAATGACAGGAGATTCCTTGGAACTCAAATGTTTGCGAATTTAGTTAGGCAGATCACTGTTCTTTTGAGTCCTCAATTTCCCCATTTCTTATTGATGTCTAAACTCCAGTCAAAGCTGGCAACCTACCTCTTCCGAAGAGCTCATCTTGCTGCCAGTCAATCCTGGAACCATAGGATTCATCAGGTGGACCCGTTTTGAGTAGCCAAGAGCAGGGAGGTACTATGGGGTCAGAAAGAAACACACACAAGCAGATATTAGATAAATCTCCCTCAGTACACGGATCTCACCCTAGCTGGCCAGTGAGTTAGTAACCTGATATATTCTTTCCAATCTTTTTTTCTACTGAATATATAACTTTTCTTTTTTTTTTATTTTAAGATTTATTTATTTATGCATGCAAGAACTGGGGTGTAGGCCAGAGGTGTGGGGTGGTGAGAGATTCACCAGAGACAGAGTGGGGAGCAGAACAGGCGGATCTACTGAAGTACACTGCTGATGGGAGCAGCAGGTGAGACAGGAGAGGTCTGCTGTGCCATGTGGGAAGCTCCCTGGCTGGGGGATGGAACTCGTGCTGCAGTGGCTGCAGACAGCTTGCTTCACAGGCTGAGACTTAACCCGTTGCACCACCAGGAAGGCCCTGAATATATAACTTTTCAATGGTGATTAAAATCTGAAGGTTTTTTTCCCTACTGCCTTTATACTCGCATTACAGTGTGAAGCTACTGGATTTACACTCCAACAACAAACAACTATAAAAGATGGAAATATGTAAAATGACCATTTGCAGGCATTAGAGAGCAACTAGTAAAGGGCTAAAAGTCTTGGAGGAGGGAAGCAAAGGCGACGCCATATTTACCCTGATTCTCTCTTTGAGGGATCATTTTCCCCAAAAAAACTGAAGAGACCAAGCAGAGAACAACAGTCTGACCAGAAGAGACAGAGATTGGAGCAGAGGGCTGCCAGGAGGCTAGGATTTGGGGAGGGCACTAGAGAGGAGGAGGCTCCCTCAAAAATCCAAATGAAAATTCTCCACTGATTTCTTGACCACCTCACAGCTCTGCATGCACACAGAAACTCTAGGGCGCTCATCATCCTGCTAGGGAGTCTCTGGGAGGCTGGGGACATAAGCAGAAATCTCAGATGCTGGACAGTGCTGGGAGACAGAGGTGGAAGTTTAGGTCTGAAGAAAGGAGACAGGGATTTATGAAAACTCTGAAATTTCAGTCAGAGACCTCAGAAAGGTCAGATCATAGGAGTAAGATCTGTTTTAAAAGATCTGGCCTACAGCCAACCCCTAAAAGGATCAAGGTGATCAGTCAGTAATTTGACAGCCTACAGAAAAAACAGCACTCTATAAACAATCCAGAGACTCTACAACACATCACAATGTCTTTGATACAATTAAAAAATACTAGGAATCGGAAGCAAAAAAAAAGTGACTGATAGCCAAGAGAAAAAAGTCAATAAAAGTAGAAGCAGAAATAATTCAGGTATGAAAATAAGCAACTCAAGATACCAAAATAACTATGGTTGGTATGTTAAAGAAAACAGAGGAAAAGGCAGACAAAAATGGATAAGAGATGGGGAATTACAAAAGAGAACAGAATCGGCCTCCCTGGTGGCACAGCGGTTGAGAGCTGCGCCGTGGAGCTGTCGGCAGCGCGCGATGCGAGTTCGACGCCTGGCCGGGGAGAGTCCCACATGGCGTGGCAGACCTCTCCTGCTTCACCCGCTGCTCCCCTCAGCAGTATTTCTGATCTGCCTGTTCTGCTCCACACTCTGTCTCTGGTGAACCCTCTCGCCACCCCACGCCTCTGGCTTGTACCCCAGCTTGTATGTATAAATAAATAAATCTTTAAAAAAAAAAAAAAGAGAACAGAATCTACAAAAAAGAATTACATAGAAATTCTAAAATGACACTATACAATGTTCGTTGGATTTAAGACAAGATCAGTAAAATTGAAGAAAAATCAGAATATAATATTTATTTATTTATTTTTAAAGATTTTATTTATACATACAAGCTGGGGTACAGGCCAGAGGCGTGGAGTGGCGAGAGGGTTCACCAGAGACAGAGTGGGGAGCAGAACAGGCAGATCAGAAACACACTGTTGAGGGGAGCGGTGGGCGAGGCAGGAGAGGTCTGCCGCACCATGTGAGATTCTTCCCGACTGGGCATCGAACTCGCATCGCTGCTGCCAACAGCTCCATGGCGCAGCGCTCAACTGCTGGGTCAACAGGGAGGCCCCAGAATATAATATTTAAACTAAAGGACAGAGGGAACAAAGTAAGGAAAACAAACAAACAAAAGGAGACATAAGAGACAAGACCAAGAGGTCTAACCTATATGTAATTAGAGTCTCAGGAGAGGAGAGAAAGAACAGGACAGAAGCACTATTTAAGAAAAATAAGGGACAATTTTCCAAATTTGATGAAAACATCAACTCACAAACTCAAGAAGCTCAGCAAAATCCAAGCATAACACAATAGCTAAAAACATCATAGTCAAATTGCTGAAAATCAAAGACAAAGAAAAAAACCTTAGAAGCAGTCAGTGAAAAGATAAAGTCCAAACAGCACATTACATGAGACCTGTGACAAAATACTAAGGGGGATGACTTCAGGCTAAAGGAAAATGAGCCCAGGTGGACACACAGAATAGGACTGTGGAAAGGAATCATAAACATCAGGAAGAGGGGGCTTCCCTGGTGGTGCAACAAGTTAAGTTGCAGCACTATGAAGCTATCAGCAGCCACTGCAGCACGAATTCGATCCCCCGCCAGGGAGCTTCCCACATGTCGGACAGACCTCTCCTGTTCTGCCCGCTGCTCCCCTCAGCAGTGTGTCTCAGTGGATCCGCCCGTTATGCTCCCACTCTGTCTCAGTGAATCCTCTCACCACCCCCCACACCTCTGTCCCACACCCCAGTTTGTATGCATAAATAAATCAACCTTAAAAAAAAAAAATCAGGAAGGGTAAGTAGTGGAGGGTGTATATGAAAATTGCTGTAAAAAAACTCTTCAGGACTTAAAAATATATGTAAAAGTGAAATACACAATAGTACAAAGGACAGAAAAGAGTTAGATAGAGGAAAATTGTTATAGGCTCTTGAATTGTTGAGAAGTGGTAAAAATATCTAACTTAAACTGAGGTAACTTACAAAGATAGATGCAATCTCTAGGGCAGGGGTAATTAACATTTCTTTAAATAGTTTAAATGGTGTTGTGGGTCACATATGGTCTTTATAACACATTTCTTATTTTTGTAGAACCCTTAAAAATATAATAAAAACCATTTTTACAGCTTGTGAGTCAAACAAAAACAAGACATGGACCATGTGTTTACTAGGAAGAAAAGGTTCAACTAAAAAGTTAACAGAAGAGATAAAATGGAATAAGAGGAAATAGTTATTAACAAAATGACTACCTTGTTTTTCCTCATTCATTTTACATATATATATATTCAAAACCATTTAAAATATTACATAATATAGCATTGTGAGAATTTATCATAATGCTTTTAACCAAACCCTTGTTATTGGATATAAACTTACTTCTAGACTTTTGTTTTAAGTTGATAATGTGATATTCTTATACGTGGGTAAGGAAAAGCAAAATAACTCCATCTTGTTTTGTGACCTTAGGCCCATGACCCAGCCTGGGTGGAGAGTCAATTTCCCCAATGCTTCTTTCATGTGTATTAGTTGTGCTTGTGATCCACACACAACTCTACTAATCCTAGTAGAACAACAACAGGCGTGACATCTGGGGTCATGAGTCTTACACAAGAATGAGCACACGGGGATCCTCCCTGGTGGCGCAGCGGTTAAGCGCTGCACTGTGGAGCTGGCGGCAGCGAGTTCAACGCCCGGCCGGGGAGATTCCCACATGGAGCGGCGGACCTCTCCTGCCTCCCCCACTGCTCCCCTCAGCAGTGTATTTCCGTCCATCTGCCTGTTCTGTTCCTCACTCTGTCTCTGGTGAACCCTCTCACTGCCCCACGCCTCTGGCCTGTACCCCAGCTTGTATGCATAAATAAATAAATCTTTAAAAAAAAAGAATGACCACATGTACTAAGTAGGGTATAAGGAGACCCCTGTGAGGGCAGGGGGTATGAACTCTGTTCATTCCAAAGCCCTGTTTGCCCACTCTAGTGTCCAGGGCCCCTGAACGTAAGTTGCCTTTAATAAACTTTAAGTGTGATTTATGGACAAGACCATTTGATTCTTTGGTCTCAAATTACCTTCTCAGTTTGGAGGAAGTTATTTGTTCCCTTAGCTGCACAACAGAATCCAAGTTGTATTTAAAATTATTTACTTAGGACAAATTTGTATACTTATTAGAGCAAAGGGTAGAAACATTTAGGGATGTCAAATCACCCTCCAGGAAATGATATTCTCATCAGCAGTGTTTTCTCCACCCCATGCCAACATGAGGTTTTGAGCTTTCAAAAATACCTACCACTTCTCAATAGCTCTTTTCAACTTACTCAAGTTCTTTCCCAGAAAAGAACGATTTACAGTTTTGTGCTGATTTCCTTCTTTAAACCCTGCTAAACCTCATGACAGAGAAGAGTAGTCTACATAAAATCTAGAGCAACACAGGGCAAAGATTCTGCAAGAGAACAGTATTCTAACCACTGGTGCCTTTCCTAGAAAATCAGCACGAGGAAAGAAGCAAATCCAGAGGTCTGCAGGGAGCTTCTTGGTGGCAGCAAGAGGTTTTGAGTCAGACAGAGCTGCATGCTAAATCTTACTCCATCACCACCTGTGATTCTGGACCATTTTCTTATTTTTCCTACCTCAGGATTCTTCTCTGCAAACTAAGGAGAATAATACCTACCCTAAAATATGGTTATGATTGGTGGCACTGGCACAATTCCACAAACTTTAGTTAAGACCTCTGAGGCCCGAAAGAAAAAAGATAGGAAAGAAAATGCTAACCTTCTCTGCAAAGGTGAAAATCTTTCTCTGGTCAACGCCTCCAAATTGGGCATCTACTTTCAAATACTCTTCATCCAAGGCCTGTGGGAAGAAACACATGAATATAAACTCTATTGCATTTCTTTTAAATGGATCTGAAAAATCAGAAACTTTCGAAAGCCACTAGATTTTTCAGAAGATAGAGTGAGGAAGCATATTAATATCATTCAGTCTCCCTGTTTGGCCTCAACAGCTGCATAACTCTTGCACTGAGTGCCTGCAGTGAACAATACTTCATGTGGATCTCAGGAGTTTTTTTTAAAAAGTTTCTGCCCTCAGAAAGCTCATGGCTCAGTGGGGAAGGGAGGGAAGGAGGAGACAAACCAGAGTCACATCAAAGGTACTCACTGAATGAGGCAGCCTGTGACAAATGGCAAGTAAATGGCATAAAGACTAGGCACTGTAAGAGCTTGGGAAAAAAAAGTAACTGTCACTTATTACGGGTCAGGCATCAATCAGTGCTAGCCCTGTGGATGCAGGGATAAATCGGAACCCGGATACTACCTTCAAGAAGTTGAGAAGAAGGAGGCAGGCAAATAGAAAATTTCAACACGGTGCCCCAAGGGCCATCTAGATGTCTACTCAAAGAACAGTGCTAACACAAAGAAACAAGCAGTTATCTCTAGCTCGTTAGCTGGTGGTGGAGGCTTTCTAGAATCAGGTTGTGGGTTTGGTTTGGTTTTAAAGAATGTGTAGATGTTTTTCATTGCAGAGGAAACAGAACGAGAGATGGCACAGAGGTGTGAAGTGTTTGGGGAAATTATGAGTGATTCAGTCTGTACAAGCACAGACTTGAAGGGATGGAGGAAGTGGTGAGTGATAAGGTTAGAAAGGTGACAGGGAGCCTGCTGTCACACTGGGTGCCCAGCATTATCCTGGACAGCGAGTGGCTTTAAGGAGGGGAGAAGTGTGACCCACACTGGAGAAAAATCTCATGAGTGAGAGGGCAGGGCATGGAGTGGAGGCCAGTGGGTTGGAGACAAAGAATACAGTTAGAAGGCTGCTGCCTGACAGCCCAAGGGAGAAACAGTGAGAACCAAGTCAGTGGGGTCAGAAAAAGAATGAACTTAAGAAACTTTTAAGAAGTAGAACTGATAAAGTGTGTCTGATTGGATGGGGGAAGGAGAGAAAGAGAAAGGTGAGCGGAGCAGGAAGAATCTAGAATAGAATTGTCCAATAGAACTTTTTGTGATGAAAATGTTCTGTATCTCTGCTGTCCAATAAGGTAGCCACTAGTCACACGTATGTGTGAGGACTTAAAATACAGCCAATGTGAATGAGGAACTAAATTTTTAAATTTTAATTATTTTTAGTAGCTACATGGCTGTGTCTAGAAGCCACCATATTGTACAGCGCAGATCCAGAATGTCTGTAGGTGTGACCTTTGGACAGATTGCTTGGAGGTAACAAGGGAAGACTTGATTTTCTTATATCAAACATTATAAAAATATATGAAGAAAAAGTGAATATCTACATTTTCATCTTGTCTTCCTATCCTACCTTTTCATCCAGTATGAACAGCTTGGTTTGCATTTTTCCACCTTCCATTTGTTTACTGGAAAATAGGATCACATCTAAAACCTATTTTCATACTTCACTTTGAAATTAACTCTCTTTAAGTAAGAGAGTATGAGTCACAAAAAGAAGACATGTGAGATGAGTAGTGTCATAAAGGACAGATAGGTAGGGGAGGGCTTAAAACTGAAGAAATCAAAGAATGTTCCAGGAAATTGGTGAAAGGAGAAGGGAGACAGGAAGGAATGCCTATAGCATGGAGAAGGGACAGCAAGGACATCAGTCTAAGTGGTGACCAGTAGTTAAAAACAGAGCAGAAGAGATGACGGGGCACTCCCCCCCACTCCCCTGCCCCCCCCCCCCAGTACCTGTAGTCCAGGGTATAGCAGACCACTCAGCAAGGGGTGCTCCACCTGCTTGACTACCTCGGCTCCAGCTTTCTTGGCGTCATGCTGCGTGACCACGGAGGACAGTCTGTACACATCTAGTGTGTATTCTCTGAAGAGCAAACAGGAAAGGACAGTTGTAAGACAGGGCCAGGCCTCGGTTTAATCCCAAAGCACATGAATTCGCTTTCCCAGTCTTAAAACATTAAAAGTGGGCACGCCTGAGAGCTTCTAGAATGTGAGTGGTCCTTCTCTCAAGATATTACCTGTTGTTTTTCTTTATTAAAGACGGTTTTAATTGGCCCTCCCTGGTGGCGCAGTGGTTAAGCGCAGCACTGTGGAGCTGCACTGTGGAGCTGTCGGTAGCAGCAACGCCAGGTCGATACAGGGCGGGGAGATTCCCACATGGCATGGCAGACCTCTCCTGCCTCACCTGCTGCTCCCCTCAGCAGTGTACTTCTGTCGATCTGCCTGTTCTGCTCCCCACTCTGTCTCTGGTGACCCCTCTCGCTGCCCCATGCCTCTGGCCTGTACCCCAGCTTGTATGCATAAATAAATAAATCTTTTTTTTTTAAAAAAAGGATCGTTTTAATTAATATTTTTCTTCACATAATATCTTAAAATACTGCTTTTCTTCTTCTGGAATGCCCATGCAATAAATATCAGGATTTCTCAACTTACCTTCCATGTCTCTTTTAACATAAAAAAATGTCAGGAATAATGATGAATATAAAGAACAGTGCATCTATCACTCAATTTAAGATTTTGTTTATTTTTGCATAGAAGAACTGGGGTGTAGGCCAGAGGTGGGGTGTGTGTGTGTGAGAGGATTCACCAGAGGCAAAGTGGAGAGCAGAACAGGTGGATATACTGAAATACACTGCTAAAGCGAGCAGTGGGAGAGGTCTGCTGCACCATGTGGGTCAGCTCCCTGGCCAGGGATTGAACTCAGGCCATCACAGTGGTAGTGCTGAGACTTAATCCCTAGGCTACCAGGAAGGCCTTAACAAACAAAAGGAATTAACTACTTCTGAAGATGCTGTGTTGGAGGCCAGCTCCGACCAATGTTTCTCAGATCCCGGGGAGGGTGTGGAAGGCGTTGGTGTGTTGCGAAGAGAGGAATAAGAGTCAGCCCACACACCAGAGAGTGATTAGGCTGCTCCGTTTATTCCCCGGACAGCTGGGTTTGTATACCATAAATATTGGCAATCAGGTACAATGCTTGATCACAAGGAATGTGGTGATTATACAAAATGTATATATTTTTTAAACACATGATCGATTAGAAACAAAGGTACGGAAAATTGTATGATTACACAACAAGGACATATTTCCGATAAGAAAGTAATGTGGTTACAAAATTATAACAGGGTACAAGAAATTATTATGTGGTTATGGTAACTGGGTGAAAACACGTTTACTATTAACTGGAACAGCCCATTGTTCAACCTTATTAATGATTTCTGTATAGGGCAAAAAGAGGGTGGTAAGGATGTGGGTAAAGACACATACCAGACTGTGATTTTGTAAGCTATATGTGAAAGTCCCATTAATTGTAAGGAAAATGTTTTTCTAGGTGGGCGTGTTGACCGTTATTAACTCCTCCATAAGTTACCCTATTTTCGGCCAAAGTATTTGTCAGAATTCTTGGAAATGGCAGAGTTGGTTATCTGATATAATTTAGCAATACAAGCAATTATATTTATTTTTAAACCTAGGGCAATCAGGAACAGAAATACTACATCCCATTCTCCCAGAAGGGGACTTCCTTGAAGCCCCTTCACCCATGGCATGACCTTGTCAGATGACATGGGGGGAATTAGGTGTGGCAGCTGTGCACCCCTCCACAATTCTATCTCACTTAATCTTCTTCCAAAGGAACCTCTATCTTCAAGTTTTCCTTTTTTCCAGTGCTATGTTTCTCTTTAAAAAGTGTGTTGTAAATATTCTTATGTGTGTGTCTTGGTATACACGTGCAAGTTTCTTTACATATGCTTTGTAGTAGCTCTGGATCATTGATTTGCATCTTGAATTTCAGTGGATAGTGTCAAACTTTTCCGAAGTGACTTTTATCAATTTCATTATTTAATGCTGTTGTTTAAAATTCTGCTAATTTGGGGGCCTCCCTGGTGGCGCAGTGGTTAAGCGCTGGTCTGTGGAGCTGTCGGCAGCAGCGATGCGAGTTCGACGCCCAGCTGCGGAGAATCCCACATGATGCGGCAGACCTCTTCTGCCTCGCCCGCTGCTCCCCTCAGCAGTGTATTTCTGATCTGCCTGTTCTGCTCCCCGCTCTGTCTCTGGTGAAGCCTCTCACTGCTCCACACCTTTGGCCTGTACCCCAGGTGTATGTATAAATAAATAAATCTTAAAAAAATAAATAAAAATAAAATTCTGCTAATTTGGTAAGCTTGAATATTTCCCCCACTGTCATTTTAATCAACATTTCTCTAAATTATAACTAAGGAATTAAAGCATCTTTCTATTAGTTATTAGTCATTTAGTTTCCTCTTTGAGGTATCTTTGTAAGTCTTTTTCACTGGATTACATTTATTACTCAAATATTAGAGCAACTGGCCTAGTACTTTCCTTTTTTTTTTTTAAAAAAAAGATTTATTTTTATTTATACATACAAGCTGGGGTACAGGCCAGAGGCGTGGGGCGGCGAGAAGGTTCACCAGAGACAGAGTGGGGAGCAGAACAGGCATATCAGAAATACACTGCTGAGGAGAGCAGCGGGCGAGGCAGGAGAGGTCTGCCGCGCCATGTGGGATTCTCCCTGGCTAGGCATCGAACTCGCGTCGCCGCTGCCGACAGCTCCACAGCGCAGCGCTTAACCGCTGCGCCACCGGGGAGGCCCCAGTACTTTCCTTTTTTACTCCTTGTTTTTCATTTGTGCTCTGTGAAATCACAAACACTAAAGTTCAGGTACATATGATTCAATGAACTTCCTCAATGTATAGGTTGTCTTCAGTGCTCTATTTTATATAGATCTAAGACATACATTTTTAACATTTAACATCTCTGAAATCTAGACATGGCATACTATAGAGTAATTAGTATTCTTAAAGACATCTTCCACTAATTGAAATACAATCTCTTTTTGTATTCTCACTTTTATTTGGTTTCTGGCTACCAAGTATTCTTTTTAAAAAAATATTTATTTATTTATGCATACATGCTGGGGTGCAGGCCAGAGATGTGGGGCGGTAAGAAGGTTTCACCAGAGACAGAGTGGGGAGCAGAACAGGCAGACTGACCAAAACACACTGCTGAGGGGAGCAGCAGCGAGACAGGAGAGGTCTGCTGTGCCATGTGGGAAGCTCCCTGGCCGGGCATCAGAATCACGCTGCAGCTGCAGACACTCCACAGCGCTGCGCTTAACCCACTGTGCCACCAGGGAGGCCCTAACGAGTATTCTTGACCAATTTGTGATGAACTATTTTGAAGCATTTAGAAAGTTTAAATTCTATTTTATGCAGCATTTTTAGTTTCTTCAAAAAGAAGGTTGGTTAGAGCACTCAGTCTGCCAGACTACTGGAAATTCACATTTCCATAGCTGTGAAACAGTTACCTTTTTTTGGTCCATCTCTCTGGACTACATTTTGGGTGAATTTCTTAATACTCCTTTCAAATTTCTCACTTTTTCTTTTTCTTTTTTTCCATGTGACCATTTCAATCATTTCTCATGTGTCAGGATATTTTTACCCTATGCCCAAAATTTTTTCTCTTTTTCAAAACATCCTTGCTTATTATTATTATTATTTTTAAAGATTTATTTTTATTTATTTATGCATGCAAGAGCTGGGGTATAGGCCAGAGGTGTGGGGGGGGGGTGAGAGGATTCACCAGAGACAGAGTGGGGAGCAGAACAGGCAGATTGACGGAAACACATTGCTGAGGGGAGCAGCGGGTGAGGCAGGAGAGGTCTGCCGCGCCATGTGGGAATGTCCCAGGCCGGGCATCGAACTTGTGTCACCGCTGCCGACAGCTCCACAGCGCAGTGCTTAACCGCTGCATCACCAGGGAGGCCCCATCCTTGCTTATCTTTTAATATAGGATTTCTCCCCTTGGGTACGGTCATCATAGTTTTCCCCCCACCAGAACACCCAGAGCACTGCCACAGTCCACTGTGCTCTCTTCCCGCCCTTTTTGCACTAGCCCCCCCCTCCTGAATGCCTTAGATCTATGGTTTGCTTTCAAGGGTTGGTCTTACAGTTTGTCTTAAAGATGTGGAACATCTCGCAAATATACGTGCCGTCCTTGAGCATGGGGCCGTGCTAACATTCCCTGCATCACTCCAATTTTAGTACATGTGCTACCAAAACAAACACTTTAGTTTTTCCTTCAACTGTGTTTGGTCTAGATATCATCAAGTTTGGTTTGTGGGACTTTCTTTTTCTTTTTTTTAACTGTTTCCTTTCTGCCTTTGTTTTATAATTTCCTATTTTTTAAGTGAAATATTGTCCTTTGGCATTTGTTTATTTGTTTGTTTACTTACTTATTTATTTTTAGGGGAGCAGCAGGCAAGGCAGGAGAGGTCTGCTGCGCCATGTGGGAATCTCCCTGGCTAGGGATGGCTTCATAGGCTGAGACTTTCCCCCTTGTGCCACCAGGGAGGCCAACCTCCTTTGGCATTTTAGAGCTTATTTCTCTTTGGTAATATCAGGGGTAAAATACTTTAAAGTGGTGGGCAGCTTGGTTCAATTCTTGGTTTGTACAGACACCAGTCTCCATTAGCCTAAAATTTGACAGAAGTCCCTAAAGACCCAGGTTGGCCAATAGTGTCCCCATTTCCTGGCTCTACTTTCCTTGAGGGGCTCAAGAGCCCAAGTGGCTTTAGCCTTTGGCTTTAAGCAGCAAGCTTGGTTTGTTTCTACTGCCTTTTTCCAGGCTGGAACCCAGCAGACCTGTAACCAGCCCAACTCACCAATTTGCATTTCAATTGTTTCTCTTACCATAGAGATGTCTAGCATGTTTTTGAACCTGGCTATGTTCAAAATGCTGTATTTGGAGCGGAGAGAGCGCATCAAAGCAGGCACTTACTAAGGCATCTTCCTTTGTAGTCACTTTTGTACAGAGCTCAACGAATGTTTGCATGATTCACTCTTTACATTCTTCAGGTCTGTCTAATATCATCTTACAGAGGTCTTTTCTAAACATCCTACTTAAATAGAAAATCCCCAAGAATTCTCTCTCCCCCCACCTTCCTGCCTTGGAGCAACCATCACCAATTGACACACCAGAACACCTGTTCATTTGCTTCTTTTGTCTGCGTTCCCTTCCTGTACTCTAAGCCCCAGTAGAAGAGGGACTTTTTAGTTTAGTTTTGTATACCCAGCACCTAGAATAGTGCTTACCATGTAAGTGTTCCATAACTACCTGAAAATAAATAGGAAGGAAATCACAGAAATTCTACTGAGGCTGTAGTTGAAACATCTGTTTATAGGTGTTTATGTGTTTTATATGAAACTCTAAATGACCAACAGTAGGGACTAGTAAAGAAAATTATATGAATTGAAGGAAAAAGAGATGTTAACCTGTTAACAAGAAACCTGGGGGCCTCCCTGGTGGTGCAATGGGTTAAGTCTCAGCACTATGAAGCCATCTGCAGCCGCTGCAGCACGAGTTCGATCCCCGGCCAGGGAGCTTCCCATATGGTGCAACAGACCTCTCCTGCCTCGCCCGCTGCTCCCCTCAGCAGTATACTTCAGCAGATTTGCCTGTTCTGCTCCCCACTCTGTCTCTGGTGAATCCTCTCACCCCCCACACCTCTGGCCTACACCTCAGCTTGTATGTATAAATAAATAAATCTTTAAAAAAAAAAAAAGAAATCTGGGTTCACCTAATCTACCTACTAGCTGCATGAACTTGGGAATCTATTTCCTTATCGGCAAAACAGGATCAAACAACACTTAACCTTAAAAAGTTGTTCCAAGGGTTTAAATGTAAAAGTGACTAAGTAGAGTGACATATAGCTTGTTTGAAAGTCTTAAAAAAATTTTAAGTGTAGACTCTGAGGCAGTGTGGGGGAATCACTAAGGGAACAGTTAAAAGTTAGGATACCACATTCTATCTAAGCTGACATTGCAATTATGAATAAAACTGACAAAAGATAAACTGATAAAATGAAAGCCGGTGAGGAGGTGAGAAACCAGTGCACTATTTTTCTTTCATATTTCCTTTATCATTATTTACTGAGGTTGGAAGGAGAAAGGGAGACTGACCTGCTCATCATCACTTCCCCATATGCCGAGAGCTCAGCAAGATCAAGGACTTGCTTATGGAGACATTTCTCTCTCCAACAAACAAGGTAGTACATTGGCATGGACTGGTCAACACATTTTTGATGGATGAATTAAAAGGACAAAGGAGGTACATTTGTTTACAGTTCTTAATAGGCAGGGCCAAACAGCTTCTAATCCAAATTTAAAGAGTGTCAATACTCTACAGGTGTGTAATTAACTAAAAGAAAGCGAGCTACAAGGAGTGGATGACCAAGCACTTACTTGCTGAGTTGGTAATCAGTGCCTTTGACGAATCTGAGCTTCTCCAAGGGCACACCAATGCTCTCCAGCATTGCCTTGATCACATTCTCATAGTAGCTGGTTCGGAGTTCTAGAAGTTCCCATGGGGCTTTCATGTTATCCAGGTATGCGTGAAGATCCGCAAAGAGAATTGTTACCTGGACGCAAGATAAGGTAATTCACCAAGATGTGAATTTACCCAAGTACTTCCAAACCCCTCCCACCCTCCGCCCACTGCCCCAACTTGTTAAGTCTGTCTTTTGGGCGTTTCCCAAGGGCAACTGCTTGATTTATGACATTAGTTCTTACCTCACAGCCTGCCTTCAGGAAATCTGCAATCTTAGACATAGGCACGAAGTAAGCCACATGAGGCTTGCCTGTGGTGGCTGTTCCCCAGTAAATTTTAAGTTCCCGCTCCTTCAGTATCTCCTTCAGCTTCTCTTCCCCCAGAACCTCCTGTTGTGGAAGCAGAAGAGCTGGTTTAATGTCGGTGCCCCACCTTGCTCATCCTTTACCCTGTGACAAGGAAAACAAAGGCATGTGTCACTGAGGGGCAATGCTCAGAGCCAGCGGGGAGGTCCAGCCTTTTGCTCAGTGCTGAGTGAAAGCCAATCCAAGTAAGCAGTGTGGCTAGTCCACTGCACTGAGATGTTAGGGGACTGGGACATGTTCCCAACTGCATCCTCACCCCCAACTACCTCTAATTCCTGTGCCTTCCTTTCATAGTTGTCTGTTTCTGGTCTCTACACCTTACCTCCCATTCTATCGATAGCTTGAATTCCGCACAGCATCACTCTTTTTTTTTTATAATTTTTTTTCTTTTAAGATTTATTTATGCATAAAAGAGCTGGGGTGTAGGCCAGAGGTGTGGGGGTGGGGGTGAGAGGATTTACCAGAGACAGAGTGGGGAGCAGAACAGGAGGACTGTCTGAAATGCACTGCTGAGGGGAGCAGTGGTCGAGGCAGGAGAGGTGTGCTGCACCATGTGGGAATCTCCCTGGCTGGGGATCGAACTGGACCTCATGCTGCAGTGGCTACGAATAGCTTGATAGGCTGAGACTTAACCCCTTGTGCCACCCGGGAGGCCCAGTATTACTCTTATAAGATCACAGATGACCTTGTGTTGCTAAGTTAGATGAGTGACTTTTAGTTCTGAAACACTGTCCTCTTTTGGTCTCTGTTTTACTAGTTTCCCTCCTACTTTTCTGGCTGGTGGGTCTCATATTTCTTTGAAGCTGTTCTGCTGCTTCTTAATCATTAAATATTAGCAGTCCTTACGACCTTCTCTCTCTTCTTCTCCTCACTCTACATACTCTCCAACTGATCCCCTTCAGCTGCTTTGATAAGTACATATAAGCCAGAAACTCACAAATCTGCTGACCCATAAACAGAACTGTTTACATATCAATCCAGTTAATTCACACTAAATGTGCTTAAAATTAAACTCACATTCTCGCTTTCCTATCTGACTCCCCATTTTTTCACTGATGGTTTCATCCCAAATCTGTAAATGGTACTATCACTCATCAAGTTGCAAAAAGTTACCCCCAAGCAGCCCTTCTACTTCTCTTCACCTCTACACCACCACCCTAGCTTAGGCCGCCATCAAATCACATCAGGATTACTCTAACAGCTTACAGGTGTTCTCTCTGAATCATATCTACTCTTGCTCTCACCAATGTTCTAGCCAGAAAGAGTTAAAACCCCAAATATGATGCTGCTGATAAAAGTTTGTTTCTTTAAGTAGTGATTTGGGGATGCTGTTGGAAGTCATGATAGAGAAAAATTGTTTTGCTGGTTTGACAATGATCTATAAACAGGACTTATTAAAAACGTGTTTCAAGTTGTTTGGATACTAACCCTGCATCCTGGGAATCCCTGACTATTTGGACCCTTGGAAAGCTCTCACCATCTAAGGAAAGGTCAGATGACTTACCCTTTAAAACCTGAGTGAGTCAACACTAGCTTTGTGCATTCTGTCTTCAACCAGCACTATTTTATGGAGAGAGGCTAGGAAAACAAAGGATGTGGCTAAAGGGAAGCTTGCAAAAATTTTTGGTTAAGATCAAGTTGAGAGTGGAAATAATTCAAATGTCCATCCACTGTTGGTGGATAAAGAAAATGTGATAGTTATATGATACAGTATTACTTGTCCATATAAAAAGGAATACATATCTGATAGGTGCAACAACATGGATGAACCTTGAAAACATTATGCTAAATGAAAGAAGTCAAACATAAGGCTATATGTTAAATCCCATTTATATGAAATGTTCAGAAGAGGGAAAAACATAAAGACAAAGTAGGTTAGTGTTTGGGGGGGGGGAGAAATGGGCCCTGATTCCTAATGGGATAGGTTTGTTTTGGGGGCAATGAAAATGTTCTGGAATTAGATAATGATGATAGTTGCCAACCTTGTAAATATAATAAAACCCATTGAATTGTACACTTTAAAAGGGTGAATTTTATGGTATGTGAATTCTATCTCTAAAAAAGGAGGAAAAAAGCTGTGGTCCAACCAAAGCATCACTGCTTTTAGATTGCTCAGTTCACATTTAAACACAGCCTGCAAGGCACATATGACCTGGTCCCTCCTAACAAACCCCTTCTCGACAAACAAGTAAATGGGGTTATTTAAAATAGGGATCAGGAAAGGCCCTCTTGATGTGATCATAGTCAGAGGCCTTAAGAAGCCAAGACAGAAAAGAACAACATAAATATTTATGAAGAGTCTGATCTGCACTTTGCTCACTCTATTCCTGTCAAATTAATATCTGAAAGTGTTCTTTCTCCTGGGTTCCTTCTTCCTGAAAAGCTTTCTCTTCCATTCCTTCTCTGGTTAACCTATACTCCTGCAATTCCTGGCAAAATAGCAGGAACATTTGTAGAGTGAAGAGGGGTTCTGCATCCTTCAGGGCACAGTTTAGAGATCACTTCCTCCGCCTTCTCTGACACTCCCCCAGCGCTCTCCCCAATTTCCTCTCAAAGTTCAACGTTCAGTACCTTTCAGTTTCTGCTTCAGATGTAATTAAGTGTTTGGATTATGGGTTATTTTCAACGTCTGAGACACCCCCCCCCCCCAGACAAGTTCTGGGAGCGCAAGGCTCTGACGCGCCTAGCACCGGCCAGCACAAAACAGGGGAGGTGGGATAGGAGAACGGGATTCAAAGCCTGGCACAACACAAGGTAAGGAGCCCACTGTGGTTTCTGTGGTACAACTGCTGCTTTGATGACTGACTGACTGATTGACCGGCAGTGAGGACTGCAGTCTCTCTCCGAGATGCCGCGACCCCACACGATTAGGACGCCATAACGAGGCTCAGGATCACCAGACCTCGGGCCCCCAGACCCCGACAGCGCATTTCTAAGCCCGAGGCTATCCTGACCTGCAGGTTCCGGGTGATAAGGTACACCTTCTCTTCAGGGCTCGGGACGTCCCCCATGGCTCAGTCGCTGTCTCTCGCGCTCAACCCGGCACCCTCACCCCTTCCTCGCTCGCCGCCGCCGCCGCCGCCGCCGCGTGCAGTGAACTGTCACGCGGGCCAGGTTAGGTTGCATCAGCTGGGCTTGTCGCTCGGCTAGCTCGGCCTGGAGCCTTCTCAGCCAAACAGTAGCCGGGAAAGTCAGGAGCAGTAGACAGTCGAACTAGTCGATGAAATCGGAGGGGTGGAGACAGTGGGCGGGGCAAGCTGTGCGGTGGGCGGAGTTGCGGCATCTACGCGAGGCACCACCCACTGAGAGGCAGGGCAGTTTCCTGCCAATCACTGCTTGTTTGCCCTCCCCCTGGTGCCTGCCCGGCTGCCTCAGGGTGGGGGGGAGGTCGGGGAGGGGGCGATAAAATGGCGCAGGGGGCGGAGTGAGGCGCAGTCGTTCGCCCAGACTTCGGGCCGGCTTCCGGAGGTGAAGAGCGGGAGGGGCGTGGGGTCGGCGTTCCTCGGCTGGGAGCGAGTGGGGGCGCCTGTTGCTTCTCCAGGGGTCCGCGCACGCCGTCCGCCCAGTCGAAGGGTTGAGAGGCCCTCACCCTTCTGGGAGAAGGGCTCGTTCTGGTTCCTGAGGTGATGGCGGCCGGAGGGGGGGAGTGTCCCTGCCCCCAGCTACACGTCGGGGGAGAGGCGCGATAGGTGCCCCGCACCCAGCTGAGGAAAGGGGGGGGCTGTGTAGTCATCTGAGAGGAAGGGAACGACTAGGGTTCTCCTGCCCGGGGCCTGGGCGTGATGTGTAGGCGGGGGGGATGCCCTGCCCCTACCCCACGCGGGGGGTGTCGCCAGAAGACCGCGGTTAGGGGGCGAGAGTCTGACCCAGCCCTCGGAGAGCCGGGCCCGGCAGAGGTGCGGGCGTGGGCTCCCCGCCGCTGCAAGAGGGGTGCACCGGCCTGGGCTGTTGGGGGTGGCTTTGCCCCTCGGGGGGAGGGGCGGCAGCCAGCGCGCGCTTCTGCCGCCTTCCGCCGGGTGGCGGGAATTCCTGGGCTTTCCGGAGGCGAGGTGGGAACTGCGAAGGCCCTGCCCCGAGGCGACGCCGCGGCCTTCGCGGTTCCGAGGCTGAGCTGGGGGAGGTCGAGCAGAGTCCTAGGGGCCTGGACCTGGGCCACCCTTCCGCAGTCCCTTTGGGGCTGGAGGTACCCCCAGTTACCCCCGGGCCGGAGTGAAGCACTTGGCACCGCAGGGTGCCCTGGGGGGAGGGGGCTGGAAGTGCTCGGTTTGCTCACCTACTGCTCCAACCTAATCTCCACTTTCTTGTGAGGTTGTAAGCTTGACTTAATCTAAATTATTTTAAAAAACAAAAAAACCAAACATTTTCCTCAAAAGAAAAAGAAGAAACCTGTTGCTGCGGCTTAGTAATACTTGATTTTGATACCCGTGTGGGAGAGTCCTGGCACCCTTTACCGGTGAAATGTTCTCTAAAGCAGAGATTCGCAGCCCTGGATTATTTTTCTGTCCGACATTGTTTCCTGTTACCTCAAAGGGAGTAGTAGAATTCTTCCAGATAATTTCAGTTTACTTTGTGTAAATGGTATGCCCATTTTCTGAGGCGATGAAGCCTGTTGAATGCCTTTTGTGCCGTGTGCCCCACATGTATCGCGCGTGGGAAAGATCGAAGGCTAACAGGGAGGGCCTGTGCATTGAAAAGAATCCTTGTCTTTGGCCATACCTGGCAGATCCCGTTCAGTAATAGTTCTGGTTTTAGAGCCTTGATAGAGGGATGTGGGGTTGTGTCTGGTGCTGCATTTTGAGTGGCCTGAAAAAAGTAAGACTTCCTGCTCTAAGGCAAATCAGTTTTCTTAGGTATGATAAAAATAGAAAGGGAACCGGGTTCTGAGGTTGCAACTAGGAGGTTAGAGAACAGAGCGAGGGGGTGGTAAACTGAAGTGTGAAGAAGGGGGTGGACAGGTGAGAGAGACATGGAAGGACAGAATAGGGTCACAGAAGGGATGGGGGAGCAGGGGAATTAAGAGATAGGTTTGGGAGATGGGAAAAATATTCTTCCCTTATAAATAAAGAGGCCCTCTTATAATAAATATAATTATAAAAATAAGAAAATTTATAAAAATGGTAAAGAGGTGGCGGTTACAAAGCAAGAGCCAAGTAAGGCAAGTGATGGTAGAATGGCAGACAGAAATACTAAGGCTGTCTTGTGAACTTTAGAACTTCAATTTTTATCTAAGATTTCCTACCCCCCTTGCAGATTCACTGAGTAGCTTTCATTAGTGTTGGGTTTTAGGTTGAGAGTGCTTTTCACTCCTTTATTTGATCATTATAATCTGTGTTGGACTTTAATGGTGACTATCCCCCTATTTTTCAGAGGAGTATTCTCATCTGCATTGAGGTTCAGACTTAAAGTGAATTGCTCTCTGGGTTTTAGTGTCTTTATACAAGATGCTTCAGTTGAGACCATTCATTTGCAGAATTTGCCTGCTATTTCAGAGAGCTACACAGCCTGGTCTTTAATGACAATATGATTGAATGCTCCGTTGAACTGAAGAAAATAAAGCATTCTGGATAATTAACAAGTAATGGTACCATTACTGTGCTGCTCTTCAGATTCTTCAGGGGTGAGGGCGGTGATGATGGCAGAGTGAAATAACTATACCTATCACACCTTGGTGGGGTAGCATGATCTTGGCAGGGTTCCTGTCTCGTGCCCAAGAAGATTAAGGACACAGACACGGAAACTCATGAGGAGTGTGTTTAGAAAGTTTAAGGGCTAGGAAAGCTCCCTGTGACAGGGAGAAGGCTCAATTGGATTGCCATAGAAGCCCTCATGTCTAGGGTGCTTTATACTAAATATTTGGGGAGGTTCTTTATTGAATACAGGAATGGGGAAGTGCTTGTTAAAGATGAACACAGTTAAGAAGGCAGGACCACCATCCCCCACTCCAACCCTCTTTTTGGGCATTTTAGGCTGTCTCCTGTTTGAGGCACAGGGCCAATAATTTCCCACTCTTTGTGGGGCTTCTACCCTGTCTGCCTAATGAGAATCTGTCTCGTAGCCACCATTATCTAGCTTTGCCTGTAGAGTGCTAAGTGCTTTATATTCATGATGTCACTTAATTCTTGGAACAACAAGCCTACCAGGTCTCATTTTTATAGGGGAGGGAGTTTGAAATTTCATGTAATCATAGCTTTCACATTGACCCCTTAATTTAAAAAAGTTTTATTAAGCATAAAAAGTTGTAAGAATTAATGTAATAACAAATACCATTATATACACCATTCAGCTTTATGTTGCCATATTTGATTTGTTGTTTTTTTTTTGAGAAATAAAACATTACAGATAAAATTGAAGCTACTCATAATCCCTTTCCCATTCCTCTCCCTCCCTACCACCAGATGTAACCAACTGTTCTGCATTTGGTATTTCTTATTCTTATGCATGTTTTTATAATTTAATGATAAACATATGTATTCCTACACAATATGTGGTATTACTTTCTTTGACAAGTAAATTGCAAAGAGAAAAAGGTTGGAAATCTACAGATTAAGATATTCTCAAACTATATCAGCCAGGGCCTCCCTGGTGGCCTAGGGGTTAAGTCTCAGTGACTACTGTGAAGGCCCACCCTGTCGGCCTGGGTTGGATCCCCAGCCAGGGAGCTTTCTACATGGCGCAGCAGAACTCTTCTGTCTCACCTGCTGCTCCCCATCAGCAGTGTATTTCAGTAGATCCACCTGTTCTGCTCCCCACTCTGTCTTTGGTGAATCCTCTCACCCTGCCCCCCAACCCACACCTCTGGCCTACACCCCAGTTCTTTTACCAAAAAAAAAAAAAAAAAAAAGATCAGTCGTAATGTATGTATGGACCTTATTTATATACATTTTTAAATCTTAAATATCAGACAATTGGAAATTTGAACTACATATTTTATAAGTAATTCCTTTTATTTGCAGATGAGATGATGTGGTTTGCTTCAGAGTAATTCAGTAAAGGGGGGAGGTGGCTGGGGCAAGGTTAACTATGGGTTGATAGCTATTGGGGCTGCATAAGGGATATGTGGGGATTCAGTGTATTATGTTATTTTTGTATATGTTTAAAATTACAATAGAAAGTATTTTTTAATGGGGAAACAAAACTGTGCAAATGATTTGTGCAAGTTAAAAATTATATATTCATGGTATTGTTTTGTGTGCTTTTGCTCCCAGACCTATTGGAACATTTTATGAGAGAAACTCAGAAGAACCAACTCTGTGCCTCTAGAGCTTGTGTGGCATAGGAATTGATGCTTGCAGTGGTTGTAAAGAATATTGGTTCTATCAGTACACAGAAAAGCTGGCAAGTAACGTTTCTCCTGCAGTGAGGTTTGAGCACAGTCAGGGGCATTTCCATTTGGGAAGTCACAGAAAGCCTGTGCTTAAATTGTATAGTTAGGTAGCTTAAATTATTTTTGCCAAAGCTTTCTTCTTTATCTACATCTTTAATAGTATATTAGAGTGTACTGAATGTAACAAGCACTGCCATTTGCTGACTGGCCCTGGACAAGTCTGTCCCAAGGGTGGTTTAAAAAAACAAAACAAGAAAAAACAATGCCTTTGGAATTAGACCAGGGTTTGTGTCCTTGTTCTAGTATTATTGGTCCTAGTGCAGGTTATTAGGGCCTCCCATCTTAGTTTTAGAACTCTTCATTTGGTCACGCAAATACTTGGACTAGACTTTCGGAAGAAGTGAGAGTGGGGGTTGTGGCTCAGAAAGGCTTCTAAGAAGTGTAGCTAATTAACCCCAGTGCCTGTGATACTTGTGCATGACTACCAAAGACCTTAAGAAATTCTCCAAAAGTAAACTTTTTATTGCTGCCTGAAGAAGTAACTTCACTCTAGAGAATAACCCAGTCACTGGGCAGAGAAATTTCCTCTTCATAGAGACACCTGTTTCATTGCCTGGAAATGTTACAGTAATTGTTAAGATATTGATTAAAAAGTCAGAGCAGTTTTAAGTTTATTTATTTATTAAAGATTTATTTGTTTATGCACACAAGCTGGGGTACAGGCCAGAGGCGTGGGGCAGTGAGAGGGTTCACCAGAGACAGAGCAGGAAGCAGAACAGGCAGATCGACAGAAATACACTGCTGAGGGGCGCAGAGGGCGAGGCAGGAGAGGTCTGCTGCACCATGTGGGAATCTCCCTGGCCCAGTATGACCTGGCATTGCCGGACGCTACCGACAGCTCCACAGTGCAGCGCTTAATCGCTGTGCCACCAGGGAGGCCCCAGTTTTAAGTTTAAATAACAGAAAGCTAAGTTCCTTTGATAAGGTTGAAGTTACAGAGTTATGTTGATGGGTTAAAAGAATATATCTCACAGTGCCTGGTTTATAATAGGTACTTAGTATTTCTATCCTTTCTGTCACATCTCATTTCTAAGATGATTAAGTTTAACAAGGTCCCCTTTTTCCTTTATATTCTCTAGTTTACTGAGATATAATTGACATGTAACTTTATATTTTAGGTATATGACATAATGATTTCATAGAGATATATATTGCAAAATGATTATCACAGTATGTTCAGTTAATATATATCATTTCACATGATTATTTTTTTCTTGTGATGAGAACTTTTAAAAAAAAAAGATTTATGCATACAAGAGCTGGGGTATAGGCCAGAGGTGCAGGGGTGGTGAAAGTGTTCACCAGAGACAGAGTGGGGAGCAGAGCAAGCTGAGTGACTGAAATACATGGCTGAGGGGAGCAGTGGAGGGACAGAGGGACTGATGGTCTGCTGCTGTGCCTTGTGAGTTAGCTCCCTTGGCTGCCGATAGCTGCATAGTGCTGAGACTTAACCCCTTGCGCCACCAGGGAGTCCTGTGATGGGAACTTCTGAGATCTACTCAGCAGCTTTCAAATATAAAATACTGTAGTCCTCATGCTATATATTACATCAGTACTTTCTAATTCTAAAATCATGTATTCCCTTCTAACTCACTAGTATTTTTTTGCCCTATTTTATATTTTCTCATATTGGTACTTAAATTTCAATGTTGTCTCCCTAGAAAGATTATATATTCCTTGAGGGTGGGTACCATATGTTTATTTCTTAGAAATCATATAGAGACTTTATCTAGCTCAGTGCTGTGTGATGATAGTATTTCAGAGAATGTTTTCTGAAAGAATGCATGAAATAAGCCCAAAATTCAGGGTGTGGTATAGAGAAAAGTGGTATGGGGAAAAGTTTGCAGTTAAAAGGTTTTCTAAATTTTTGTGTTCAGTGTTGAAACATTTTTTATAGCTTCTCAGATGTTGTGTGATATATACAATGTCAGTTTTCTGTCCTCTTTCCCACACAGAAAATAATTATAGATTGTCTATCACTGTTTTAAATACTAGCTGTTTTAATTATACATGTAATAGATAAATATTCAAATGAAAAGTAAAATAATACTAAAGTGTCCTCTTGACCTCTCTCCTTCCCTTTGCAGGTATAACAGCCATCAATTTTGTGTTTATCTTTCCAGACTTTGCCTTTGCATTTATATGTGTTGAAAATTAGACTTGTGTACATGGTCATGATTAACTTGTAGCTCTTGGTGGGATCTTTGTGATTGCCTGTTCTTTCCTCTCCATCCCCTCTCCCATTTTAGAAGTAAAGGGAAAAATCCAAATGGTTAAGTGGCTTGTGCAAATTATTACAGCTGGTTAGTGACAACCAGGACTACAAACTAGGTCTTTGGACTCAACCAGTATTCATCCTACTAGAGCAAATGATATTCTTAAGAAAGTACAAATTGTTGGGAGGAACAAAATTAGTTCCTTAGTTGCATAATTTTTCCTCTAAAGGTTTTTCTTTGATGTTCTTGACTCAAAATCCAACTTTCTGATATTTAAAATAAAATCATGATGAAAATTAATAGATGGAACACCTTAAAGCATAATACAGTTGACTTTGTAATTAGCACAGTTGAAAGTGATGAGAAGATCCTCTAATTTTCTCTGTGCCTGCAGGAAGGTGGGAGTCAATCATTTTGACAAGTCTCCTGAAAGGAGCAGCTAGCTGGAGCAGAAACCTTTTCCCGTTTGGTCTCGTGGCAAAGGCAGAGATCAAGCCAACAGCTCCACACAGTATGAAAGCTATTTCTTTATTTTGTATTCTATATTTTTGTTTTGTGGTTTTTTTTTTTAATTCAAAAGTGATACAGATCTGTATGTCAGGTTTTTTTTTTAAGTGTAAACCAGGAAAATCCAAATATTTTACATAATATATATTTACTTTGTATGTTGTAGATGTTATTCCATGATTGTATGTACAGATCTACTTTATTGTATCTTTAAGTAGATGTAAAGCATTCTTATAGTATGACTGCATCATGATTTTACTGAACAGTTCTGGTGATGGATATTTAGGTTTCCTCAAATATTTGGCTATTTTGAATAATGCTGCTTTGAACATCCTTGTAAATATATCCATGTCCATTTGTACAGTAGGTACTTCTGCAGGATAATTTTCCAGCAGTGATATTACTGGTCAAATGATATCCTAAATTACTCTCCACAAAATATTATGCTAACTTTCATGGAGGGTGCTTGTTTCTGACATTTACACTGACCCAGATTTTTGTGTCGTCTTAATTTTTTCCGTTTTGATAGGGGAAAAAAGTATCTTTCTAGTATGTATTTTCATGGCTCTGGTACTGATGGGTATCTTAAAGTTTTTTTTTTTGGTCTTAAGAGTTACAGTGTAAAGAATTTGAAATGTTGGGATACTACCACTGTATAGAGCAAATTAGAATTGGTATAAAAGTACTTCTTGTTCTTTAGTGAAACTCTCTTATTTCTCCAGATATGACGTGCTCACTAGTTCCCTCTGAACAATCTTCTGGTACTTCTCTCTTGCCTAAAGAAAGTGCCCCATTTTCTTGGGGTTCCTTGGATGAGGATGGATTGGATGACTCCTTGCTAGAGCTGTCTGATGGAGAAGAAGATGATGACCATTTCAGTCTCACAGAGGAAGAGATTCAGGAACTCCTAAAGGATGATGATCTAGCAAATGAACACTATTCTTGGGGAGGAGGGTTGTGTAAGGATGACAGCAGGCATGTTGAGAAGGGAGGGAGAGGGAATCAAATTCTACTAGATACTCCCCAAGAGAAAAACTCATTGTACAGCACAGGATCAGTAGATCAGACCCCTGGTTTCTTCAAACTACCTCAACTAACTTCCTCAGTTGGTCATGGGCCAGTTCCTACTAAATCATTAAATAGGCACTTTGCACTAGAAAAGAATCTTATAAAAGTAACAGTTGTTGCACCATTTGATCCAACAGTTTGTGATGCTGTGCTTGATAAAGACAAGACTGATTCATCCAAAGATAATGAACGGCCCTCCTCCCTTGGAGAAGGGGTGAGAGAAGATGGTCTTAGCCCAAATGAGAGCAAGCTTTGCACTGAATCTGAAGGGATCAGCTCCAGTAATTCTGCCAGGGACAGACCCCTGCTCCCTTCTTCAAACAATAACTTTCAGCACACTGTCTTTGATAAAACTGTGCCTGACAGTAAGAAACCTGTATCTCTATTCTCTCAAATCTCGGACCATGCAGAGACTCCTAATATGGAGTCATCTTGGAGAAACGTATCACATAAATCAAGTTGTGAAATGAGGTTTCCAGGTGTTTCCAGTTCATCAAACAAAGTGAGTATGTGTTTTCAAGACAAAGAGAAAAATAATTTTCATTCCAAAGCAGTATAGCAGAGATTTGTGTTCAGATAGTTTGAGGTTTGAATGCTGACTAGCACTGTGACCCAAGGCAAATTATTTAGCCCCTTGTTCCTTCACATTTCTTACCTATAAATTGTAGCTAGTAACACTTACGTTAATAGGGATTAATGAAATATTGTATTTACGGTAGTGTACAGAATATTAATTACCACTTACTGAATAATTGCTAAGGTGATTTTACTATTGCTTTGGGTTTCAGCATAAGTTTCAATCTTTGGTTATCCTACTCTACTATATTCAGCACCAGCTCTGAATCAGCCTTTGAAGAACTGAAAAATCTTAGGCAATTTACCAAACCTCTTTGAACCTGACTCCCCACCTATCAAATGGGTATAATAATCTCTACACAGAGGTTTTTTTTCCCCCTTAAGATTATAGCCATCTCATTTAAAGCACTTGCTGAAGTACCTTGTAGTTAGGGTTCAAGGCTATCCCTGTGGCCTTCAAGTGTTTCCACAAATAGTGTTTTCAGTTATATTCTTATTACTAAGGACTATCTTTCCTTCTGCTCTGAACAAAAGCAGGATGTTCTTGATAAAGATTCTGGGAAGCTGAAAGTCCATGAGAGAAGACTAGGCAAAGTCATTCCTGTTCTGCAAACCAAAACAAGGTAATTGTATAATAAAATATTATGGTTCCTCTTGCTTCTCTTACAGTTTCTTTCTTCCCCCTCCTTCGTTTCCCCATGGTGTGGAGGGGGAAAAAAATCCTATATCAAAGTTAACACATTTGAAATTTGGAGACCACCAATAACTAGCTGTGTGTCCTTGAGGAAGTCAATCTCTGAACTGTTTCTTTGTCAATACAATGTGGCTGATGTCTTCTCTACTGCCACACAGGGTTGTTTGAAGAATAAAAAAGATATTAGTGAAAGCACTGTATAAATGTAAAGTTTCTTTTTTCTCTGTATGGAGAAAACTAGTCAGATATGATAGGTTAGAATAATTTTAACAAAGATGTTAAAATTTAACTGAAGAAAGTCATTTTTTCATCTCTCACAACTTGCTTACAACTGTTCTTAGGGAAAATGCTAGTAGAGACTGCAGATTTGGGTCATCTTCATTCTTTCTTGTTGCCAGGAGATGGCAGTATCTCTACATGGACCTTTTCAATTAACAAAGCTGTATTTTAGGTTGAGTCAGACGGACTTCTTTACAATGAGATTCCTTTTTTTTTTTTAAAGGATTTGTTTATTTATGCACCCCTGCAAGCTGGGGTGCAGGACACAGGTGTGGGGTAGTAATAGGGTTCACCAGAGTCAGAGTGGGAAGCAGAACAGGCAGATGGACCGACCGAAACACAATGGTGAGGTGAGCAGCAGGCAAGGCAGGAGAGGCCTGCCATGCCATGTGGGAATCTCCCTGGCCTGCATTGAACTTGGCGCAGCAGGTGCTGGGCGCTGCACTTAACCCATTGTGCCACCAGGGAGGCCCTACAATGAGATTCTTAAAGATTTGATTACACAAATACGCTGCTTTAAAAAATTATAAAGAAGGCTAAAGTCCCCTTTGACTACCACTCTTAATCCCAGTTTTCTGGGTTTTTTTGTTTTGTTTGTATAATCAAAGAAACTTTGTGAATTACATACAAGGGAAATTATACTAAAGAACACAAGTCAGTTTACCTCAAATGGTAATGAATTTGCAATCTTAGTATTCTCAGTAGATTTTCAGTACAGTGTAATCAGTATGAACAAGGGCCAGAAATTGTTCTTGCCAAGGTCACAAATGTTCCAATTGCTAGATGCAGCTGGTTCTCAGTATTTATCTCATTCAATTTTTCTGTGGTTCTGTGAAATTAATTTCCTCACCAACCTTGTATTACAACCTTGAAGCATTCAACAAAAGCGCTCAGGTAGTCTACTTTCCTATGCCTTATTACCAGGAGGTTGTATCTTTTCCTTTTTCTGTCAGTTCCATACTCGATTTCAGTTTCATACTAAGTGAAACTATCTTATGTCACTGGATCTTAAAATATTGCTTCTGAAATTTAGTTCTAACTGATTAGCAGTATATGATTTCTCCCTATAAAGCACTGTACTCACGGTTCTAATGGATTGTTTTTCCTCATTCTGATTTGCTTTGTTCAAGGACTAATGTTCTGCCAGCGTTTTCACAATCAAATCTAGAACAGCAGAAGGAAATTTACCTCAGGAGTGTCATTGCTCATATAGAAGGCCCAGAGGACTCTAACCAAGGTAACATGGTAACCAAAGAATGGCATGTAAAAGATGGAATGGAATTTTTTTTCCAGTGTAATTAGCCTAAACTAGGAGATTATTTTGAATTTTCTTAAATTGATGAGAAAGAAAATTTTCTTACACAAAGATTTTTACATCAAGGGATTGCCTAACCAGATATTCCCAAGAGTGGTTTGGCTAGTCAGCATTACAGAATGGGTCCAAGGATACTTATAATAGTACATGAAGAAACTTCCCCTTGTTTGAGGACTATAAACAGACCTATACTTGTTTACTAGGGAGTTTTGTCTAAAAAATGAAGCGGATGACCTGGTGCTCCTCAGTTATAGTTTTTTTTTTTTTAATTTGGAATTATCTGACTTAGTTATTTAGCATTTTAATGTAAAAAGAAGACATTTCAAATGCACTTTTGCATCTTGGCGTCTAAATAAAGACTGGGGAAAGTTTTGACTGCCTTCCAAATCTTTAAGCTGAGTTCTCCCTAATCATTAGAGGTTGTTGTAAATCAAAATGGCTAAATCTTTCTTCAGCCCTCAGGCGACTAGTTGTTAACATTCATTCTGAACTATTAGCTGATGGAAAAGTCCTAAAGAAAAACTTGTGAACAGCCACTGAAGGTGCAGAGGTTAGAGAGCTACTTATAAATTAATTCCTTCTCATAAAGATCACTTCTATATTCTATGATCTATAGATTCTCTATTCATTCATCAAACCTTACTCAAGTGCTTTCATTGGTGCTAGGTTTGAAGATTAGTGGTTGGAAATGTAAGGAGGAGTAAGGTAGGTTCTTGGCCCTCTAGAAATTGCTATTCTGGAGAAACAAAAGATAATTACACTGCAGTATTGATTGGTGTTCTAACAGAATTATGTATGAAGTGCAGTACGAAGAAGCCCTTTTGTTTGTGTTTGGGGACAATGGAAGACGGGAAAGAAGGATGCCCTAGGTAAGCGCCACAGATAAAGATAATTAGTTCAGTTATTCTCAGATCTGTTGTAAATCATGACAGAGTTTTAGGAGAAGTTTGGACCAAAGATTGGAGGGGACTCAATCTTCTTTGACAAACCTTGAATTATTTTGTAGTTTTTTTTCTTACTTATTTTTATAAGGCTATGAATGAAAGGTTTAGAACTCAGACATTAGCCAGAAGAACTTAATATTCCAGGTCCTTTTATTTTTTACTCAAGGATTTTATTAAGCAATCAGATACTAGTTGTACCCATTGTTTGTCCCTCTGCTTATCACATCCCTTTGCTTGCACTATTTTAAAGGTTTGATGGAACTAGACATCTGTCATTGATGGGACAGATTGAAAGAACTCTATCTTCAATTTCTGTGGAAGAGACTTGATCATTGCTTTTCTTTACCTCCATGAGGTGACGTCCTTTCTTTTATGTCTTAGGCAGTTGATACTGATGCTATCCAGTTAGATTTTCCTCTCTCACTTGGGACATTTAGAAAAGAAAATTTCACAGAAAAGCAACAATCAGTTGCTTGTATTATAGCATCTTTTCTAATCTCATCCCTCTTTAACAGTCCTCCCATTATACCACAACACTCTGTCCCATAGGGAATGGCTAAGTAGAGGAAAGGCAACAAACTTTGGTGTTCGGTAAAGTCTAATCTAGTGTGTGCATCTAGCACTGGCATCACTGCTTACTGTCTTGTGATATCAAGCCAATAAAAACTCAGTTTT
Source organism: Scalopus aquaticus (assembly GCA_004024925.1). Taxonomy (NCBI): domain Eukaryota; kingdom Metazoa; phylum Chordata; class Mammalia; order Eulipotyphla; family Talpidae; genus Scalopus; species Scalopus aquaticus. The sequence goes on along the minus strand of PVIJ01004078.1, from coordinate 25,746 downwards.
CTCATTTATAAAATGGAGATAATAATGAGGCTTAGCTAATATGAAAATCGTACATATGAGTGCAAATATAATGCAAAGAACAGAACCTAATCATGGTAACATTTATCTAGTACTTAGCAAGAAAGTATATATTTTCACACTTAAGTTTTTTTTTGGTTGGGTTATTTTTATTTATTTATTTTTTTTTATGCATACAAGCTGGGGTGTAGACCAGAGGTGTAGGAGGGTGAGAGAATTCACCAGAGACAGAATGGGGAGCAGAACAGGCAGATCCGCTGAAGTACACTGTTGAGGGGAGCAGCATTCGAGGCAGGAGAGGTCTGCGCCATGTGGGAAGCTCCCTGGCTGGGACTTGAACTAATTGCAGTGGCTTTGGACAGCCTCACAGCTGAGACTCAACTCCTTGCACGGGAGGCCCCTATTTTCACACTTAAGTTTTTATAGGTAAAATAGTATAATGTCAGGGGTTTTAAATCTTAAAAAGAAAAAAACTGGAAAATTAGAGAAAACAGCTTAACAAAATACTGAGTGATGGATATGTGGGGATTCACTAGACTTTCCTCTACTTGTATATTTGCAAATTTCCATAGTAAAAAGGTGGTCTTCTTAAAGTGCATCTTTCAAGGGATTCCTTTTTGACATCTAAGAATTTTCAACATCACCAATTACTCTAAAACTTTCATAGGCCTCCAGTGCTTGCTTCTGCCTTTTGGGAACCCCTTGTAACACTGACGTCTAGTGTCACTTCCCACTAGCCAGCATTTACACATCCAAAATAGAGAAATTTTATATGCCATATTATAGTGGGTCAGAGTCATGCTCTTCATCTCTATATGTGAATTACAGAATAGACAGAAAACAAAAAGAAGCATAGAGTCTTCTGCCCTTTTTGTGATGTTTAATGCTTTTCAGCGTGGAAATTTTAACTCTTTAGGTTCTTTATTAGACAGAAAAATCAGTAGGGAGCATATTCGTTTGCAGTTCATGGCATTTCAGTTTGAATCCTCTTCATTGGGTTGTCATCTTTCATATTATCAATAATATGTATATTATTGATACTGAATATAAGTCATCCTTTAGCTCCATTATTCTAATATAGATGTAATCTCTTTTTCAGTTTAGTGTTACATGGGTGTTTATTAGCATTTACAAAGAAATACCAACCACTTCTTTCCTGGCATCGCAACTAATGGAAAACTTTTTTTTTTTTTTTAAGATTTATTTATGCATACAAGCTGGGGTGTAGGCCAGAGGTGCAGGGGGTGAGAGGATTCACCAGAGACAGAGTGGGGAGCAGAACAGGCAGATCTACTGAAATACAGTAGATATTAAGGGGAGCAGTGGAAGAGACAGGAGAGGTCTGTTGCGTCATGTGGGAATCTCCCTGGCCGCTTATCAAACTCGTGCTGCAGTGGCTCTGGAGAGCCTCATGGTGCTGTCCTTAACCCCTTGTGCCACCAGGGAGCCCCATGATGGAAAACTTTTTATGGCATTAGAACTTCTTAGAGTAGAAAAAGGACCAGTAAGATCTTCTCTTTAATAAATAAATCTCTTCTGTGTATCTTTGCCAGGTGACGATTCAGCTTTGCTCAGCGCTCTAAACGCAAAGCTCGTTAGTCATGACCTCATGAGGCAGAACACTCATTATTTAGGAAATTCTGATTGTTACAAACTTATTCTTTACTTTGAACCAAACTCTGCTTCCTTATGATTTCAAGCAATAGTTCCTAGTTCTGCCCTCTGAGATCACATTTCCATTTACAATACGTATTTTAAGAATCTTTCCATTTAAATACCTCAAATTAAGATTTTTAATCTTTACAAAATATTACATAATTTTTTATTCCAACTTAAATGATTAGGTTGTGTCCATTTTCATTTGCAATGCTGCAGTGAAGAACATTCTGGTCAATAAATGTTTCTGTACAACTCTTATTTCTATAGGATGAATGCCTAGAAGTGGAATTGCTGGGTAAAGTATATAAATATTTTAAAAACTTTTTGTTACATGTTACCAGATTGTCCTGCCCCCAAAAATTATGTTAATTTTTGTCACCAAGTTGATAGGTAAATTTTGATGTATTTTTAGTAATTAAATACTTTCCATATGTTTATTAGCAATTTGTATTTAATCATAACTTCTTAAGTCATCTAATACCTAGTCCTTATTCCAGTTCCCCCAGGTTCAAAAAGTCCTGTAAATTTGATCTAATTAGATCATGTTTAGTTATTGTGTCCTAGTCTCTCTTAATCTACATGACTTGTTTTGTAGATTGTTTCACTTGCTGCATTGTGTCCAGTTGTTTCTTCTGTTGTGTCTTTTAACTTGTTCTTCCATCCTCTGTATTTCCTGTAAACTGGAAGTTGGGTTTAGAGGAGGGATTAGATTCAGATGAAGGATTTTTTTGGCTGAAACAATTCATAGGTACTGTTGTGGATTCATCCTGTGTCAGATTAGGAGGCACTGCCTAATGATAGGTTGTTCTAATAGTAATGTTAAGTTTGATCACTTTGTTAAATTGTTAACTGCCACATCTTTTCATTGTAAGGTATATTTCCTACTTTGCAATTAGTATATCATTTGTGGTAACCCTGGGACTTTGGTACTTTTGGAATATCCTTTTCCACAACAGTTGTTCACCAGATGATTTTTGAGTATTCACTGATGATCCTTGCCTGAATCTACACATTGTTCTTGATGAATGGAGAACTCTGTCAGATGGGCTCCTGTGTCTTCTGATGTGTCATCTTTTTAACTGTGGTAGAAAAAAACTGGTTTTTCACCATAAACATTTTAAATATACTATTCAATAGGCGTATATTCACTTTGTTTTATCTTGTAAACCTCAAATTCTGCACCCATTAAACAGCTAGCCTGTTCTCCTGCTCCACAAACCCTAATAATCACCATTCTACTTTCTGTTTCCTTGAATTTGACTGCTTTATAGATACCTCATAAATGTGGAATCATACAGTACTTGGGTTTTTTTTATTTGTGGTCCTTTTTTATAGCTAAATAATATTCCATTGTATATGTACCATATTTTGTTCATTCATCTTTAGTGGACATGTATGTTGCTTCTGCCTTTCGGCTATTACAAATAGTGCTGCTATGTACATGGGTATGTGTATTTCTTTAAGACCCTGCTTTCAGTTCGTTTTGCTTTATGCCCAGAGGTGGATTGCTAAATCATATGGTAGGTCTATTTTAAATTTTTTTTAAAGATTTATTTATGTATACAAGAGGTGGGGTGTAGGCCAGAGGTGAGGGGGGTGAGAGGATTCAACAGAGACAGAGTGGGGAGCAGCAGGTGAGACAGGAGAGGTCTGCTGCACCATATGGGTTGCTCCCTGGCCGGGGATCAAACTCGTGCTGCAGTGGCTGCGGATAGCTTCATAGTGCTGAGACTTAATCCCTTGTGTCACCAGGGAGGCCCCTGTTTTTAATTTTTTGAGGAACATCTTTACTGTTCTAGAGTGGTTGCACTACTTTACAATCCTACCAACAGTTCACAAGAGTTCCAGTTTCTCTATATCCTTGCCTTGAACTTTATGGGGTTTTTTGGTAGTAGCTTTTGTAATGGTTGTTAAACCTCAGCATTCATTGTATTACAAATAAGTAAATATAGTTTACTGCCAAGCCAAGTACTGTACTCTAGTACACTGTGGTTTCATTTTCTTCCTTGAATTAGTTTTCTGGAGTTAATTACCTCATTTTTTTAAAACCACAAATAAATTTTTCCTTAATTTTTTGTATATGCGACTTACATCCTTACCAGTGTTCCCCCATTCCTCTGAAAATACACAAACCTATCCAGTAATCTTATCAATTCCTTTAATTTTTTTCTTGAGACTTTCTTCCTAGAGCCTTCTGTTCATCTGTGCCAGTGTGCACTGCTTGTTCTCTAGCCCTGCTACAGAACTGTCATCCTACTAATTCCCTTTGTTGCCATTCTGGGTTGAATCTTGTTTTCTGGATCCCATTTCTTCCTCTTCCTTGATCTTTAGTTTTAGGGGAGCACATTCTCTGATAATTTCTCAGAGTCCATAGGGGGTAAGTTCAGGGGGCCCCTCTTCAGCTGAAAATATCTTTTCTGTTTTCATATTTGATTGATAGTTTGGTATAGAATTCTGAATTAGATTATTTTTCCTCAGAATTTTGAAGGCATACATCCAGTATTTCTATTAAGTCTTTAATTTTTATTCCTTTTGTATGTGAACTGCCTTTTTTTCTCTGGAAGATCTTAGAATCTTCTCTTTAGCCATTGTATTATGAAATTTTATACTAATTATTGAAATATCTTGGTGCAGGTATTTTTTCCCCTTCTTTGTTAATACTATGTATTTAGTGGGCCTTTTAATCTCTGTTCTAAGAATTTGTTAAATTTCTTTTATTTCCTCATATAAGGTCTTTTTTTAAAAAAAGATTTATTTATTTATGCGTACAAGAGCTGGAGGGTAGGCCAGAAGTGTGAGTGGGATGGGGTGTGGGGGGAGAGGATTCACCAGAGACAAAAGTGGGGAGCAGAACAGGCAGATTTACTGAAATACACTGCTGAGGGGAGCAGTGGGTGAGACAGGAAAGGTCTGCTGTGCTGTGTAGGTCAGCTCCCTGGCTGGGGATTGAACTCAGGCTGCAGTGGCTGCAGATAGCTTCATAGTGCTGAGAATTACCCCTTATGCCACTGAGGCCCACTTGCTGCTATTCTTAGGGGGAAAGTGTTTAGTCTTTTGTCATTAACTGTTAACTGCAGGTTCACTTAGGTACTCTTTATCAACATGAGGACATCCCCTAATACTTACAATTTGTTGACAGTTTTTATAAGGAATGGATGTTGAATTTTTTTAGATACTTTCTGTATTTATTGAGATAATATACTGTTTTTCTTAAATCTATTAATACAGAAAATTATTTTACTTGATTTTCTGATGTTAAACCAATCTTGCATTTCTGGTCTTTATTCATTCTATACTTGGCTTTAAAATATTATCCCTCTAGTGATAGTATTGGGTTGATTTGCTGAAATTTTGTTATAAATTTTTTTTAAAGATTTATTTATTTATGCATACAAGCTGGAGTACAGGCCAGAGGCGTGGGGCGGTGAGAGGGTTCACCAGAGACAGAGTAGGAGCAGAACAGGCAGATTGACTGAAGTACACTACTGAGGGGAGCAGCGGGCAAGGCAGGAGAGGTCCGCCGCGCCATGTGGGAATCTCCCTGGCCGGGCATCAAACTCACGTCACCGCTGCCAGCAGCTCCACAGCGCAGTGCTAAACTGCAGGGAGGCCCATTTTTGTTACAAATTTTTGCATTGCTCTTCATGAGGAATATTAGTCTGTACTTTTCTTGTAATCTCTGTCTGGTCCTAGTATCAAAGTAATGCTGGTCTCACAGAATGACCCAGAAGGGGAGTTTATATAGAAATATTGTTATCTCTTTTTGGGTCAGCTTTGGTAGTCTTCAGGGATTTATCCATTTCATTTAAGTTAAATTTATTGGTAAAAAGTTAATAGTATTGGGGCCTCCCTGGTGGCACAAAGGGTTACATCTCAGCACTATGAAGCTATCCACAGCCACTACAGCACAAGTTTGATCCCCAGCCAGGGAGCTAACCCACATGGCGCAGCAGACCTCTCCTGTCTTGCCCACTGCTCCCCTCAGCAGTGTATTTCAGTCAGTCTGCTTGTTCTGCTCCCCACTCTGTCTCTGGTGAATCCTCTCACCTGCCCCCCACACCTCTGGCCTACATTCCAGCTCTTGTATGCGTAAATAAATCTTTTTAAAAATAAATAAATAAAGTTGATAGTGTTACTTTATTAGCCTGTCTATCATATCCTTAGTGATGTCATCTTTCCCATTCTTGATATGGTATTTTGTGTTTTATCCTAATCAGTCTAGCTAAGAGTTTATCAGCATTATTATCTGTTGTTTTTTGAGTCTAGTTTTTGTTTAATTAATTCTTCTGTTTTCTGTTTCATAGATATCCATTCTGACATTTATTTCCCTTTTTTGTTGTGGTTTTTTTTTTTTTTTTTTTTTTTTTTTTTTTTTTTTTTTTTTTTTTTTTTTTTTTTTTTTTTTTTTTTTTTTTTTTTTTTTTTTTTTTTTTTTTTTTTTTTTTTTTTTTTTTTTTTTTTTTTTTTTTTTTTTTTTTTTTTTTTTTTTTTTTTTTTTTTTTTTTTTTTTTTGCTTGAGTTTTATGTGTTCTTTTCCCTCTCTTTATGGTTGCTAACATTGTTGATTTGAGACCTTTCTTTTTTAACTTAATGAGGGATGTTATTTTTTTTGTAAAGATTTATTTATTCATACATACAAGCTGGGGTACAGGCCAGAGGTGTGGGGCCGCGAGAGGGTTCACCAGAGACAGAGTGGGGAGCAGAACAGGCAGATCAGAAATACACTGCTGAAGGGAGCAGCGGGCAAGGCAGGAGAGGTCCGCACACCATGTGGGATTCTCCCTGGCTGGGCGTCGAACTCGCATCGCCGCTGCGGACAGCTCCACAGCGCAGGTCTCAACCGCTGCGCCACCAGGGAGGCCTAATGAGGGATGTTATAAGCAAGAGGAGATAAAACTCATGTAGTCGGCCTCCTGCGGAAGTATTAGGAAGTATGCCTTGATTTTTCTTCTAATCAACTTTATTGAAGTATAGTTTGCATGTAATAACATTCACCTATTTTAAGTGTATATCTTGGTGATTTTTGACAAATTTATACACCTGTGAAATCATCACAACAGTCACGATTGATAGGAATGTTTCTACCATGGTGAAAAAATTCTCTTGTGCTCCATCCCAGTCAATCTGTCCCTAGCCCCATTCCAACCCTGGTAAAGCACTGGTTTCTTTTTGGTCACTATAGATTAGATTTGTCCTTAATAAAGTATGATATAAATGGAATCATACAGTATGTGCTATTTTCTGTTTGGCTTCTTTTACTTAGAGTAAATTTTGTAATACTCTTCCATGTTGTCATGTGTATCAGTCGTTTGAACCATCTATACTTTTACTGCTGATATTTTCCTTTTATCTTAATATACCACAGGTTAATCTAGACAGTTGTTGGTGGATATTTGTGTTTCTTTTTTTCACTATTGTGAATAAAACATCTTTAAACATTTGTATTTGGGTTTTTGTATGGATGTATATTTTCATTTCTTAGGATAAATAATTAGGAATGGGATTGCTGAGTCATAGTGTTTACTTACTTTGCAAGAAACTACCCAGCTGTTTGCCAAAGTGACTATAATATTTTTTGTGACTTTTGAAACACAAAGATTTGTTTTTTTTTTTAAGGTGGGGAATATATATAGTTATCTTAATTTTTTTAAAAAGATTTAGTTATTTATGCATACAAGCTGGGGTGTAGACCGGCGGTATGGGGTGGTTAGATGACTCACCAGAGACAGAGTGGGGAGCAGAACAGGTGGATCGACTGAAGTACACTCACTGCTGAGGGGAGCAGCGGGTGAGACAGGAGAGGTCTGCTGTGCCATGTGGGAAGCTCCCTGGCTGGGTATCAAACTGGTGCTGCAGTGGCTGCGGACAGCTTCATAGTGCTGAGACTTAACCTGCAGGGAGAGTGTCACCTCCTTGCACCACTGGAGAGGCCCTCCCTTGTGACCATTTGACCTATGGGTTATTTCAAAGTGTGTTGCTTAATTTTTAAATACTTGGGAATTTTCAGTTATTTTCCTCCTATTAATTTCTCCTAATTCTGTTAAGGTCAGAAAATATACTCAGTATGATTTCAATCCTTTTAAATATATTGAGACTCAATTTACAGCCTAGCATATCTATCTTGGTGAGTGTGCCATATGCACTTGAAATTATGTATTCTGATGTTGGTGGAAGTTCTGTAAATTTCAATAAGTATTTTTTGGCTATGGAAGTGTTTAATTCTACATCCTTATAAATTTTCTTACTAAAAGAGTTATTCATACCTCCATCTTTAATTGTGAATTTTTTTTGTTTTTCTTTTTTGTCAGTTTTTGCCTTGTGTTCTACAACTGCTGTTGAATGCGTACACATTTAGGAGAAGTATATTCTCTGGATCATTTCCGGCCCCTTTATCATTATGAACTCCTTTTACTCTCAGTATTATGCCTTGTTTTGGAGTCTACTTTGTCTAGTGTTTGCATGTGGTTTTTTTTCATCCTTTTACTTTTAATCTGTATATGATTAAAGTGTATGTCTTATAGACAGTCCATTGTTCAGTCTTTTTCTTGTCTTTAAAATCTTTTCAAAGTCTCACAATCTCATTCTTTTGAGTGTTAGTCCAGTACATTTAATATGATTATCTGTATGGTTGGATTTAAACCTACCATGTTACTACTGATTTTCTGTTTGTCTCTATTTTTTGTTTCTTCTCTCATTTTTTATTTTTTAGTATATTTAAGTATTTTACCTCTGTGTTTGACCACTATACCAGTCTGTTTTATTTTGAGCTGCTGTTCTAGGGTAATAGTTCTCAAAGTTTTTGGTCTTAAAAATTATTGAGCACCTTGAATATTTTTTGTTTGGGTTACATGATTTTAGTAGTTAAGACTGAAAAAATTGTTAACATACATATTAACATTTAAAAATAACAATAAGTTTATTGCATGTTTACATTAATTTTATTAAAAATAATTATTTTTCCAAACAAACCTAAAACTTGGGGAGAAGAATGGCATTGATTTACTTTTTTGCAAATCTCCCTTTTTTTAAAAAAAAAAAAAAGATTTATTTATTTATGCATCCAAGCTGGGGTACAAGCCAGAGGCGTGGGGCGGCGAGAGAGTTCACCAGAGACAGAGTGGGGAGCAGAACAGGCAGATTGTAGGAAATACACTGCTGAGGGGAGCAGAGGGAGAGGCAGGAGAGGTCTGCCGTGCCATGTGGGAATCTCCCCCGCCGGGCGTTGAACTCATGTCACTGCTGCGGACAGCTCCACAGCACAGCACTTAACTGCTGCGCCACCAGGGAGGCCCTGCAAATCTCTTTTAAAGTCTGCTTTTAATAGACGACTCATGTGGTTCTTCATTCCATGTTATGTCATATAGCCTTTGAGAGAACGCAAGTAGAAAAGACAAATGACATTTGGTGGTGTTATGTAATAATCTTGACCTGTGAAGCCTCAAAAAGGAGTTGAGGATTACCAGGAATTCTTGGACACACTTTGAGAACTGTTGCTGTATAGGACAAGATGGATCTTTAACTTATTTAGGCCCTCACAGCAGTAAGCTTACAAATCTCCATTCCATCTTTTTGTGCTATCATTTTTGTATATTTAAAATATATTCGTATATTGGTCTTAAAAAATATTGAGCACACTGAATATACTTTGTTTGGGTTATATGATTTAGTCCAATATATGTATATATGTCGTATATTTAAAATATACCTCATATATTTCATTATATGCATGTTTTAAACCCTTCAGTACATTATTTTTACTTTAGTCAGTTATGTTTTAAACTCATTTTTTGAAGAGAAAAATAGTGTTTTATATTAACTCACACATTTGTCAGTTTCAGTGCTCTTGATTCCTTTCCATTTGGCCTTTTCCTCTTTTTCCCGATGAACTCCTTTTAGATTCTAATAGCGCAGGTCTGGTTATGAAGTCTCTCTGCTCTTATTTACAGAGTATTTGTTCTACTTTCAATTTTAAAACCTTTTTACTTTGAAAAACTACAGGCTCATAAGACATTTCATCTCAGTTGTTTACCTTTCCTCAGAGGTCACAATTCTGAGCAGTCTGAAAACAGTTGTTCCATATCATTTGTCCAGTTTCTAGTTGCTTACTGTGGGAGGTTACATTCCCCCACTCATTATGACTAGAAGTGGGAGTCTTTGCTTTGATTTTCCTGAAAATGGTTATGTAAATTCTGATCCTGCATTTGGCATTATTGTTCAGGACATCCATGTATTATTCTATCTCCTATCCAATGTACCACTTCAAAAATGAGTTATATAATTAACTATATAATTAACTAGTAGTTAATCGGAGTTCATGCGAAATATATCTCTATCTTTTGTTGTTTTGCCTTATCTGCAAGAACAGTCAAGAGTTTTTAGGGTTTTTTTAAAAAAAGATATTTATTCATACAAGTGGGGCGTAGGCCAGAGGTGTGGGGTGGTGAGAGGATTCACCAGAGACAATGGGGAGCAGAGCAAGTATATTGACTGAAATACACTGCTGAGGGGAGCAGCGGGTGAGGCAGGAGAGGTCTTCTGCACCATGTGGGAATCTCCCTGGCCCAGGTATCAAACTCGTGCTGCAGTGGCTATGGATAGCTTCACAAAGCTACACTCAACCCATTGTGCCAACAGGGAGGCCCAAGAATTTTTAGGTTTTGTTGACCTTAAAGCAGCACATTTTCATTCTTACTTATCTTACTAATTTACTGATCTATTTATAAAAGTAGTAGCCTACATCTCTAACACCTTTTTTTCCCTTTCCCTGTTCTTCCTCCCTTCTTTATTATGTTGTTGGGTTTTTTTTTTTATTACATGGGATAGAGACATTGTGATAAGGTCCTTTAAGTAACTGAGTTTAAGGACTTATAGGAAAAGGTGAAAATTAGATGTCCAGCAACATAGCCAGGCCTCATATTAAAAGAAGCCACAGAGCCAGGCCCCACACCCCACTGGAAATGGGTACCTTTGTTCCCTCTTCAGGTTTTCCCTGCTGATTTCAAGTGATTCTACTATTTATAATATTATCTCTGTCGCTAGTGCTTCTGCTGCCCCCTTTTGCTCTCTCAAGTGTCTCAGAATCCTGTTTGTATGCTGTTCTCTCTTTCTCATTACTGAAATTCACATTCCAAAGGAGAATATCTGATTGACTCAGTGACCATTGGTGCCACTTTACTTCTTAGCATTGAAGAGATTCTGTGTTCTTGGGTCACCTCCCACACTTGGTTGAGTAGGGTCATATGGTATAAACGTATGGTGACCTATAAAACCTGTCAGAAGGCAAGTGGCATAGCAAGTATTATTCATTCCTCTTTTATAACAGTTGATTCACTTTTATTAAGGACAGTCATTAGAGTGGATTTTCCCCAAAACCAGTCAGCTACAGATTTACACGTTAAGGTTTATGGTGAATTGCTGATATCATTCCTGAAATGTGGAGGGGTTTTTTCTTCCTAATTTCATTCTTAGCCATCAAACAAAGGACAGTCTTCACCACCTTTCAGCTACAACTTAAAATAAACCCATGATACTGATTGTTGGTCCAAGAAAACCCATCTGTTAGAGACTATGAAGAGAAGAGAAAATTAAACTGTTTCCATTCCTGTTAGCATGTCTAAATTTGGAGGAAGAAGAGATTGAAGCTATGAGCTGAAATAAGGTTTTTGGATTATTGGCCCCACATGGTGTTTGAATCCTGACTTTCTGATTTTCTAGGTGATTGATGACTATCTTTTCTAAGCTTCAGTTTATTCATAAATAAGATGGAGAGTATGATATTTTTCTCGTTGGTTAAGATGTAAAGCAGTTAGCAAAGTGTCTAGCACATAATAAATGCTTGATAAATGTTAGCTCCCATTTCTAGATTATTAAATCTTATTAATCATATCGGTTACTCTAGTCTATCAGTAAGTTCATAGTGCTTTGAGCTATTTAAAGCTAACATTTCTTGATGCATGAGCTGAGACCTAATTATTGAACCCTGTTTACTTAGCACTGTGCTAGGCACCAACTGGGTATACAAGAGACAGATGCAATACGGTTCTTGCTTTCTAATCTCAATTATGAAATATCAGTTGTAGAAACATTTTTAAGGAAACTCCACCTTTACAGTGCTGGAATTCAGGTTCTGTTGCTAGCTGTGTGGCCTTGGACAAATTTTTGAACTCTAGGCCTCAACTTCTTCATCTCTAAAATGGGGAAATTATGTCATAGGATTGTTGTAAGAAATAAATGAGTTTAATACACATAACGTGCATAGAACATTCAGTAAAAATCAAACGTCAATGGTGTTATATATAAGTTGCTACTGTTAGACTTTGACTCCTGCTATTTGAATACTTGAAGCCTCCTTGAGCCTAATTGACCAATCTCCTTTAAGTTTAAAGAGGTTTTATAGAAGGTTTATATCTTTATTCTCCATTGTCAGGGCAGTTTTACAGAATTGGGTGCTAAGAGTTCATTGAGCTGAAGGATATAGCCTACATATAATCTTGTTCCATTTTGAGATCGGACACCAGTATTTCCATATCTTGTCAGTGCTCTTTTAGTGATGCTCTGGCAAGAGAAATGTGTCTTGAACTCTTTGCAAAGCTGATTACACCCTGCCACACCCTCCCTCCACACACACAATGAAATGTACTTGTGTGGGGGGTAGAGGAAGTGGGGTGCTAGTGATGTGAGGGGAGAGGAAAGGCAATTTGGATCAAATCAGGTAAGGGATTTTCAGATCAAAAAATGCTTCCCTTTTTAAAGGGGAAACTCATTTCCAATTTATATTTCCTTCTCAAGGAGTATGATTAATATGCTTTCTTTCTGTATTACTGAGATTATTGAACAACTTTTCATTATGTTTATTGATTACTTGTATTACTTCTGTGAGTTATCCATTCATGTCCTTTACCTCTTTTGTTCAGGCTTATCTTTGTAGAATAAGGACATTGAAACTGCCATCAAATACATTTCAAATATATTTTTCATTTGGTTAACTATCTTTTACCTTTGGTTGTGCTTTTTAATTTTAATCACATAGAAATTTCCTTTTTTTTTTTAAGATTTATTTATTTATGCATACAAGCTGGGGTACAGGCCAGAGGCGTGGGGCAGCGAGAGGGTTCACCAGAAACAGAGTGGGGAGCAGCACAGGCAGATCGACAGAAATACACTGCTGAGGGGAGCAGTGGGCAGGCAGGAGAGGTCTGCCGTGCCATGTGGGATTCTCCCCGGCTAGGCATCGAACTCGTGTCACCGCTACCGACAGCTCTGCAGTGCAGCACTTAACCGCTGCGCCACCAGGGAGGCCCCCCTTTTTCTTTTCTTTTCTTTTTTTTTTTTTAAGATTGATTTATGTGTAGAAGATCTGGGGTATAGGCCAGAAGTGCAATGTTAAAAGGATTCATCAGAGACAGAGTGGGGAGCAGAACAGGCAGATTTACTGAAATACACTGCTGAGGGGAGCAGTGGGGAGACATGGTCTGCAGCGTCATGTGGGTCAGCTCCCTGCCAGGGAATCAAACTCAGGCCACAGAGGTGACAGCGCTGAGACTTAACTCCTAGGCCACGAGGAGGCCCCACACACAGAAACTTTCAATGTAATGAATCTATAAATTTTCCTCAAAATATTACCTCATGATTAGAGAACATTTCTGCTGATACTATATATATATTCATGGTTTATATGTTGACCGATGTATTTAGTGAAATACTTTTCACTATAAATGAATGATTATTACAGGATTTGAAAAATCTTTGCAAACTAACATTAACCTGAATGTCAGCCTAAATTTTAGCCCTTATGTGCAAAATTAGCACTATCACATAGTGGCAAAGGCATGGAATCAGTTTTGAATCTCACTTAATAAGCATTGAGGCAAGTTTACCTCACTGGGCCGGTTTCCCATCTCTAAAATGACGTTAATGATACAGTCTATCACCATATAAGGATTGTTCTAAATATGATGACATGTAAAGCACCTAGCACCTTGTTGGTACGTGTGAAATTGCATCTGACAATTTTTCTTATTTAGAAAAAGTACCCCCTCACTTTATAGTCTGAACTTCTCTTGTTTCTTGAAAGTATTTTGCTGTCGTGTCTCCGAGCCTTTGTATTAGATATTTCTCTTAGACAGCCCAACTTCCCACCTCTCTTTACTTCACTGCTTTACATCCTTTAGATTCCTGCTTATAGTGTTCTTCTGGAAGAGACTTTCTCTGACCGTCATCTTCCAGGCTCTGTGCTTACATAACAGCCTGTATTCTTCTGTCGCCTTATTACACAAGTTTTGGGTTTATCTGTCTCCTATATAACTTCATTGTGAACAGTGTAGTGTCTTGTCCACATCCATATTCTAAGGCTCAGTAAAGTTCCTCATGCACTGTAGGCACTAATAAGTGTTGAATGAATGAGTGATGACTGTCATTCGTGCTCCACCACCATCTTGTTCATTTTCATTATCTCATCATCCGAGAGCAAGCTCCCCTCGCTGGCTTGTAGTTTTTGTGCTGACTGCTTGTGATAATCATAGGTAGATACTATTACGACCAATGTCCCTGAAAGAATTCTTTAACCATGATTGACATGCTTCCTAACCACTGATCCCTCTGTATTACAGGTTCTGTCGGGGAGCGTAATGCCTTGATGGATCAAGTTTATTATCTGCAGAACCAAAAATGGCAGCATCCTTCAGACCTCACCAAGCGGTGAGTGGGTGACTAGAAGAAGGATCAAGAGGGTAGAATTGGCTAGAGAAGGAAATGTATTGGAGAGTTGGTGATATAATTGTTGTTCAATTTCAGAGGTAGAAAAAGAAGCAATAAAGTATAATGAATGGACTAAGAACTGGATTGACATCCCTTTTCTAATTCTTGGTCCTAATAACTAGCTTTGCAATTTTTAACTAGCTATCTGATTTTGATCAAATCACTTCTCATCTTCACCTTAGTAAAATTAAGATGTTGGACGGACTGATGTCAAAGACCTTTCTAGTTCTAAAATCTGGATTTTTGAGAGTGTGGTTTTATAGACATACTCAATTATTTTGATCAAGTTACTCAGAAACTTTGGATTCATCTTTGACTTTTTCTCACCCTATGTTCAGTCTCACCCTATATTCTGTTAGCAAATGCTAGAATCTCTTCATACAAAATATATCTAAAACCTGACCAAAATATATCTATCACCTGGGTTATTGGAATTCTGCTAAATGGTCTCCCTGCTTCCTTGCGTTTCTAAATGTTCTCATTTCAGTAACCAAAGAGATTCTTTTATAACAAAAGACATATTCTCTCCTTTGCTCAGAATTTCCAAGATGCTCATTAATAACAGCTGAAATTGAGAATGGGCTCAAATTATCTCATAGGGTTCAGTTTAGAATCCTAGCCCAGCAGGAGACTCTCAAGAAACTTTACTTTGAATCTGTGCTATTAATTGTTCAGTCTCTAAACTTACAATGTGATACTCACATAATGACTTAGTTTCTCTGAGAATTCTATTCTAATTTTAACTACTGTGTCCTGAGCAATCTTTTAAGCTGTGTCAGACCATGAGGTCCTGCTGGGGGTACAGGTCTGATGCAAGTGATGAAATATATTCTGTTCAAAATGTTTTTAGCGGGAGAAAATATTTTTCCTACTTAAACATTATTATATATTTCTTAGAACATTTAAGTATATGGCACATATCATCATAATACCTGTATGGAATTATGTAGCTTTGGAAGTTGGAAGGAAATAGTACTTATAAGGTGTCTTTCATGTAACTAAAATAGTGTCATATTTTTAAAACTGAGGATCAAAATATAAAATTGATATCCAGTTCCAAAAGTAAATATATTTTTTAAATAGTTGTGTTGGTCTTTTCTCTATACAAATAGCCATCCCAGTTGAAACACTCATCTTTCCTATTTTTATTTTCCCTCCTGATAGAAACTACGCCCGGTTCCGACAGGACCCTCTGCAGAGATACAGCCTGACTCAGTGGGTTGATAGGAATGAACGAAGCCGCCATCGTTTCCAGCGTCTCACAGAATTGCCATGCAGTCCTTTTGTCTCATCTCATCAGCAGTGAGGGTCCTTATCCAAGGTCCTGTCCAGAGCAGCGTCTCACCATCTTCCGCTGTTTTGCGCTTTGTAGATTTTGAATTTTATTTTCACAAGATTTTTATTTAAAGAAACTGTCACTTTTTGGAAAATCTCCAGTGCTGACTTGAAATTTTTTGTCCAAGCTCTGTGGGGTCTGTCTGTGTCTGTCTGTGTGTCTATGTGTGTGTATCTATCTGTCTTGAAAGCCAACATTAAGCTAAAACACCCAGGCTGAAGCAAAACACCACTTCTGTGTAGAGGTGAAATCTAATTCTGGTGCCCAAAAAAAACCACTTTTTAATTTCCTGTAAGGAAGAGATCTTTATTAGACTGCAAACCAGTGTTAATTATTACCAATGATTTATACATGGATGTAAGTCACTTTTAACAGCCCCTCTTACTTTATTTGAATTTCTGAAAATACCAGTTAGAATTTTTAAGTTGGTAATTCAGGACATTTGAAGTAGGATGGAGCAGGACAAAAAGCCTGTTGATAGGACAGATTAACAGTGAAAATCTTATGTTCTCTTTTTCATACCTATTTTGGTTGCCTTTATTTTTACCTTTCTTCATTTTACACTAAATTTATTTTCACAATAGCATTTACAAGTCTTAATACATCCTAACTCTGGCAGAAGACACTGAGAATCCCTTGTTGATTTGCAGTCTTGTGACTGATTGTCGTCTTTGACTTTTTTAAGGAGTTTTGTTTTCTCCCCAGTGACCACTAAGCTCCTTAGGGTTCCACCAGTGTATTCCTGTGTCCTGTTAGACGCTGACTGCCTCTTGAGAACAGCCTCCCGCTCTCTTTATTGAAGAGCAACCTACCCAGAGTCTTGACTCTAACATAGGTCAGAAAGCCAGGCCCACCAGTGTGTCACTTGGTCTTCACTTTTATCACTGTACCCCAACTTCAAGGATGAGTAGATGAGTTAGTCAGAAAACCTCCACCCATTCTGTGGGGGACACTTTAGAGAGGCGCTCTTTTGTTTCCATGTTAGTTAACAGGTGCCTTTGGTCAAATTCTGATGCACAGTTTCACAAAACTCCTGATTAAGTCTGTGCACAAAAAACAATTGCCTGATCTTAGGGTTTGGTACACGAACCCAAGTTGACAGTCTTTGTGTAGCCGTCTTAATGGGTGTCTTAAGAGTCTGTTATTCTACATAAAGCTCTATAGACGTCTTTGGGAGGTCTTGCAATCCAGCATTAGTGCTGTTGTTGGTCACGCTTTGTGAAGGTTGTACATAGTTACTATAGTGCTAATGGGCTAGCTGCCTCTCTGGTTTTGTTTAATTGGCCCATTTTGTATGTGAGTAACCCATCACAAACATCCTACCCTTCTTTAGAAACTGATGTGCGGAAAGCTTGGTCATTTAGGCCACCAATTTAGATTGATGTCCCTGAGTGTTTACTATTGTTATGCAGTCAAGGGTGCTCTTTTCCTTGGACAATTGGTTTAGATTCTGGGACCAAAACCCAAAGTTCTCTTCAAAGGCAAGAGTCTAAAACTATTATTTCAATGAACATAATTGGCATTTACTACATCAGTCACTTATCCAGGTTTCCATAAATTAGCTTGAGGGAGTAAGACATGCAAACATCCATCTCTGGAGCCTTTGCATAGTAAAAATTAATTGTAGCTGAACAACTAGCATTGCAGCTGTTGAGTTCCCCACAGGTAACCCAAGGAGGGAAGGAACAGCATTTTGCTGCGGCAAAAATTTAAAACTAATATTTCTGCCTGCCTGGTACAGGAGGATTTAAGTCAGAATGTGCAATGGGAGCTCTGCCTTTGCCAAATAGAGTGAGTGACGGGTTAACTAGAAAATGTGACAATCACTTTTCCTCTTTGCTCAAATAATTCTGTTTTTCCAAAGCTTTAGCAGCTTAATCTGTTGGACTGGGGGAGGAGAGAACTGTTCTCTAGTGGTTAACATGGTATTCTTTAAGAAGAAAAAACAAAGCCAAAGAAAACTCATTATCAGGCATATTTGCCTTAAAGATGGTAGTGGGTAGAATCTCAAGTTTTAATGTTTTTAAAACCATGTCGTATTTGGTGTTTGCCTTTAAGTCTAATACTTCATGTGGAATTCTTGCCGTGTTGTTCTCAGTAAGGGTTCTGTGCATTTAACTGCCTACCTAGCTTGCTTCATCCACGATGACATTCTCACCACAGAGGTCTTGACAAAGCAGAGTTCAAATGTTCTGTTTACAGAGTTTAAAAAGCCTGATGGAACCTGTAGTTTTGTATCTAATGCCGGCCCTGATTTACTTGAGTTATTGTCAGGATCAATTATGAAACTGAAGTTTGGTGCCTCCTCTTTATCATGTTTTTTCCCTTGTAGCAGTTGTGTTTAATGTCATTAAAAAGAAATAAAAGTTCTTGTCAGTGGCATATGTACTGTGGCCGTCTGTTGCGGGCTTTGAGGAGGGCTCCTTCCCCCTTTGCGTAGGTAGCTTAGTAGTGGGGCATGGGAGGGGGTGGCAGTTAGTAGAATGTGGTACTGGGGAGGCGAGGGTGCGTGCTCCCTATTCTTTGAGGGTAAATTACAGTGTTGAGAAAGGCGTTCCAGCAGTTAAGAAATGCTGAAATGGATTGGGATTTGCAGCTCCCCATAGTGCATGCAGGATCCTGACAGGGAGAGCCTGAAATACCGCTGCTGCTGTTTTTGCAGGGGGAAGATGGCTCAGCCAGATCAGACTGGCACTGCCTTGCATTCCTTCCTTTCAGGGGCAAGCGTGACCTCTGACCTCTGTGTCTGCCTCTCTAGAGCTGGAGCTGGTTAAGAAGAAGCTGGATATCCTGGGGTGTGGCCCATTTGAAAGGGATGTGAGCAGCCAGAATTGATAGTACAAAATGGAGGGTGGTTGTTAACCCAACTTCTCCAGAAACTACTAGAATGTGGGGTGAAGGTTGGGTAAGTGTGGGAGATATCAGAGATACCGCCATATTCCTTAAATCCCTTTTGTGAGCCTAAGCTTCTTAGACTTGCCCTCCAGGAGCAAGGAAGAAAGAGAAGTCAATAATAGCTTGTTCCCTGTGTAAGCCAGCACTTTACATTTCAGCTCATGCTGAGAGAGTAAGTAGCAACACGTTTAGATAGGCTCTCTGTCCAGCTGTTCCATATGTTTTGTCTATTATATGTTCCACAGTCTGGGCAAAAGTTGCAATATATATTTGCTAAATACTCAGCTATTTGGTATTTTTGTCTGAAGCTGAGGCACTCAGCCTATACATATCCCATTTTGTCCCTGTCAGGTGTAAATGATCCTTTGTTCAGTAATTACTTATTTCCATTCTAACAGTATATTTCTGTAGCTACCAGAGGTTTTAGAGATCGGACTGAATTCTCTGAAATGATGGGAAAGTGAGGTGAAATTGAATGGGCTTATTTTCTCTCTCACCAGCCTGTTTTGAGCTTTTCCCAAAGGAAGAGAAAACCAACCACTTAAAACTAGAAGGCGAAACACCCTACTTTTCTTAGTGTTTTCCTGCTTTTCTAAGAGAAAAAAACGATCACTCCAAAGCTGAGTCCAGGGTATACTTGCTTTGTATGTCAGCACCTGTCGGGAAAAATGTCTCCACTTGTCACAGGACGTATCAGCTGGTCAGTGGTGGAATTCCATAGTGAACAGCTCCTGACTTGACAATCCTCCCCATCTGTCCTCCCCTGGTGACAACTGGAAGGTGCCACAGACAAAATCTAACCCTCCCCAGCACCCATTGAGAGACTGGAATGGAACCTTTTGGACATCTTTAAAGCAGCCCATGTGGTAGTCCTGAGATGTATCATTAAGGGACTGTTTGTAAAGAAAGATGTTCAACTGCACTTCAAGTCACATTTGAGGGTTTGGGAATATCTTCCTGATGGAGCTTGGTGTGGGCTGTGGGTGGGGATGTCCCATTTATAGACAATTTGTTCTCAGAGGCTACTTCTTAAAAGCAAAATCCAAAAACTGTCAAGGTGAGAAAGTACAAGGCTGAATGATCACATGCCGGGGTGGTGAGATGGTGCCTATCTCTGCAAAGTGAATTAAAAGTGAATTCTAGAAGAGGTCCATACTGAAAATCTAGGGGTTGAGGGCCAGGATTCTGAGGAGGAAAGGGTTCCTTCCTGTCCTGTGGAAACACTAGTTCTTCCTCTCCTCAGTCTGGGGTTTCTCTTGTTGCTATGAACAAGAAAACCTTGACTCCTATTCTAGCTGTTGGGTGAGGGTCAGGGAGGGAATCCTGTTCTTACTATCTGACAGATAAGGAAATACAACTGCTGGGGGCCACTGGGGGAAATGGGGGAGGGGTGGGCGGACGGGGCCTCAGAGGAGGAAGAGGAGGAGGAGGAGGAGGAGGCACCGCTCCTTGGTAACAGGCCTGAGGTGCTAGGTGACAAGACAGGTCTCCACCTCAGTCCAGTGTTCCTTCCACAGGTTGCCTGTGGCCTGCGAGTCAGGCCTCTCAGTCTAGAGAGCTTGCCCAGGCCCTTCCCAAGCTGTGAGGAGGTATCTGCAGATCTGAGTGAGGCGTGAAGAGAGGCCCAAAGCCCAAGTCAGTCGTAGGGCTCCACTGTGCAGACACAGCTGATTCAGGAAAAGCTCAATTGCTACAGAATCTAGAGGTAATTAAAGGGAATGGAGTTTATCTAAGCCAGAAGGAGAGTTCCCTTCTCTCCCCACGCCCCCTCAGCTGGTGGACTACAAGCACAATAAACTGAAGACAGGAAACTCCCCTGGGCGGTGCTCCCTGATCCCCCCCCATAGTGATTCTAGACTTCATGCTGGTGGGGGCTTCTCCATCATTTGGCACCAGAGGGGCACAGAGGGGCTGGGCAGCACCTCTCTGAGACTCGGCTTAGGATTCTGAGTGCTGATGTCCCAGTTTCCCACCCAGACTCTAAGATCGACTTTTCTCTAGTCCTGGCTCTGAACAGGGCTATTTGAGGTGCCCCACTTACTGGCTTGCTCGTTGGCTGATGGCGTCACTGCTCTACCCTCCAGCCCGCTGTTGGTATTCCTTTAACAGCCCGCGCGCGGCCCGCTGTGAACACACGCTGCAGCAGGCAGCTTCTGCAGTTCCTCTTCACCTCCCTCCTTACCTTGGAGAGAAATGAGAACCGCATTCATTTGGCCTGGGAAAGCACCCAGCCCCATCCCGAGAGGAAAACCCTTTGTTTTAACTGAGTACCAGCCTGCATACCTATGTGGTGAGGCAGCCCAAGCTGAGTTTGGGGGTGGGGTGCAGTAATAGGATGATGGAGCAGCTATTTTCTCCTCCTACACGTGCACCCCCATCTGTTCGAGATTTCCCTTCCAACTCCAGCTTGGCTGCAGGCATGTCCCTCAGAAACTGCGGGCCAAAACGGAGAGAGAGAACTGACTCCCTCCTCCACACATCCTGACTTGCTGCCAATTGCCAGAAAAAGAGGGCAACATTTGGGCATTTACCAGAAGACAAGGATGTGCCTTTTCATTTGTCTTTTTATTTTACATTTAAAAAGAGGTTATTGCTCTAACTGGATCAGAGGTAAGGGCCTCTCCCCTAAGGAGCCTTGGCCTTTGCAGCCCCTTTCAGCAGGGATGAAAGTCACAAGACAATGAGTGGAGCCTCATGCCCTCCCATGAGGAAGCCCTTAGTATTGCTGACATCTGCCTTATCCCCTCTCTCCTCTCTCCCTGTGCTGCCACACTCGGGCAGAGCAGAGCGGTGGCTGCCCCCGCCAGGAGAGTGGGTGGCCCCAGAGGAAGGGGCGGTCACTGGGCAATGGCTTTCAGCTCTCTGGCTTGGGGGCCGATGCTTTTATCATTCAGTTCAACAGATGTTCACTGAGCACCTACTATGTGCCAGGTTGTACTATGTGCCAGGTTGTGCTATGCATAGGCCTCCACACTCCTGTTCTCAGCTACCAACAGAAGACGCAGAAGTCCCTCTTCCGTACAGGCATTCAGCAGTCATAGCTTGTCGGTCCCAGGGAAGAATCTGCTTTCCCTTTTCAAGCACCATTTTTTTTTTTTTAAACCAGAAAGAGGCAGTAGAGAGAGAGAGAGAGAGACTTGTCACCTCCTACCGTTCAGGTTCTAGGGAAGGACATGAGGACCCTGGGAAGCGTTCACAGTCCTGGATGAGATGCACGATATGGAAACCCCACAGGCCAGGGCTGCTCTGACTGTCTGTGGTAAACGGCTCGGGCCTGCCTTCCAGCAGCTTCCACTCCAGAGTAGGGGACTGAGCAGCCACAGGATGGCCATGTGGACAGGCCCTTCCAGTTGTCCAGCCCGGCACTGTTACAACTCCAGGAGACTTTTCCTAAAGAAATGGGGCCGTCCCCTCCCAGGCCTCTTTTCTACGTGGTCTTCTTATGACCCCTGAGGGCCAAGGAAGACAGAGGAAGCAGATAATTCGGGGAATCCCTCTGCCCTCTAAAGTGGAGCCCTTCAATTTTCTTTTCCAAAAGAGACAACAGACAGCTTGCACTCACACTGTTGTGCACCGCACCACAAACCCGTCCCTGATGGCTGGATCCAGAAAAAGGCTTGATGGCAGCCAAGACCCTGCCCAGCGGGCAGCCCCACAGATTGCCTGATAGTCCTTGGTCTGAAAGACACAGCTCGAGTCAGTCTCGGTGCCAGTCCTCTCCCGGGAGATTTGTGCATTTCCTCAAAGAGGGAGCCAGTCCAGGAGAGGCAAGGGGCCAGAAGAGGCTGTGTCTCAGCAGCTCTGCCTTTTCCAGAATGGGGCCAGGCCTTGTAGTTTTGTGGCTTGTTTATTTTTTGCAGAATTTGGGTCTGTAGTGGAGCCTCCTTCACGAGAGCCGGAGGGGGAAGGAGACGTGTGCAGCTAGCCTGGCCTTCCCCACTGCAGTCCGCCCTCTCCCTGTGCCTGTGGACCTGGGGCCGGCAGAGAAGAAAGATGAAATCCCTCCTCCTGTGGACAGGCATTCATGCTTCATTGATGGTCGCCAGGGGCTGGTTTGGAAACTGGGAGGAGAAAAATGAGAGACGCGACCAGGGCTAATTGAATAGACCCTTGCCAGGCCGGACACAGGGAGCGGACACGAGAAAGGGGCGGATGGCAGGGCTGCAGCCTCAAAGCCAGGCTCTCGTCCCGCGTGGAGGGAAGGGCAGCCCTGCCTGGAAGCCTCGCCTCTTCACCTTCTCGAACCCTGCCTTCCACCTGTCACCAAATGGCCAGGACTCCTGGGCCCACGGCCCCCAGGGCTCAGCCCTCCCAGCGGAGCCATCCCGCTGGCCGTTCTCTCACGTCCTGCAGATCTGCCTCTGACTGCAGCCTCAGTCACCGAAATGTTGAGGTGCTTCTGGAGATGGGGGTTAATAAGAGGCTTCAGGAAAATGCATCAGAAAGAGAGAAGCCCAGGGAGAGGACAGTCAGTAGAGGGGTGAAGATGGCGGGAGGAGGCATGTGGAGGACCAGATGTTTGTGGGATGACGCCCTCCGAGCCGTGAGATCCTCTCCCATTCCCTACTGTTTTTCTTCTGAGTTGCTCAGAGAAAGCAGGGAAAGGGTTTCATATCTGTTTTTAGAAGAGGAAATGAAGTTACCAAGAGGTGACGCGCCGGCCGCGCAGGAGCAGAAGGGAGCCCAGAAGCCGGCTCTGCTCCTGCACCCGCTCAGCATTCTGCTCCCCGCTCACGCGTCCCCCACCCCCACCCCGTGACCCCTGGCCTTGCACAAGGGGAGGATTTCAAACTAACGTGCAGCGTCCCTTGTGTTCCCTGAGCAGCTCCAGGCTTGGCTCTGTCCCGCCGCAGCCACACCAGGCCCTGTGCTGCCACTTTCTGGGCCCAGAGACCCCCGCAAGCCCAAGCCCGGCGCCACCCACCCAGCCTGGCGGGCCCTCACCTTGCTGCGGAGAAGACCTCCGCCTTGGTGCTCTGGGGTGCTCGTTTCCGACGCACTCTTGGTTTTTTCCTTGTTGTTGTTGGGTTCGTTGTCTTTGATGATGTCATACTGGCGGCAGAAGAGGGCAATGACGCCTGGGGCGGGACGCAGGGAGAGCAGTGAGAGGCGGGGGGGGGGAGAGACTCGCTAGCAGGTGCTCGCTGAGCTCCAGCTGAGTGACCTGCACCCCGGCAACCTCTGTCCCCCAGCCACCAGCCATTCAGGGGGTCTCCCCACAACCCACACTAGTCACGTCTCCCCACTCCTTCAATGTCTGACAGTCCCCAGTTTACACTGGGGGAGACAGAAATACTTGCTGAGCTTGTGCTGGGCCTGGCGCTGCGCACTGACGTCTGTCTCCGACTCCGCCCTTTCTGAGGGTGCCCGCTGGCAACACCCCAGTGGCCCGTGGGACGGACGCACAGAGAGCTTAGGTAACTTCCTCCAGGGCACACAGCAATGCAGCCAGGGCCGCACCCTGCTCCCTGTTTATTGTCAACAAACTAATAACACACAAACATAATATTTTTGGAAAGTTGGAGACTAGCGAGGCACGCAACTGCAATTCTTGTAGGTGTTTCCCCATTTTTACCTCAATTCTGTACTTATACTGCTATTTCCCAAACTATCTGTTTTAGATATTATCTGGTAGGTGAAGTCTAACGACTCCCCCTGCTTCCTGCCCCATCATCCCAACAGCAACACATCACAACTGTGGGTTCATTCCCTGCGTTCACATCGTCAGGACGCGCACACCTGCGCCAAGTCTCGTAAAAGGGCAGGCGCAAGGCCCCTCTTCTGCATGATCTTATTTTTCATGTTTTTTTCCCCTCAAGTGCCGGTTTTTGTGCCTAAGAAGTATTGTCACCTGAATGCTGCCCTCCCACGCACCCTGCTCCTAGAGCTTTGGCCTGTCTGAGGCCCTCGGCACGGACTCCAGGTTCCTTGGCAGCCTCACAGCCTTCCCTCCCTCACGACTTCCCTTCTGGGATGCGGCTGCCAGGCCTCAAGCACCCAGAGGCCCAGCAAGGCAGGAGAGGAAGGAGACAGAGGCAAAGAGCCGTGGGTGCGTCCACCCATGGAGCCCGGGCGAGAGCCTCCCTCAGGGCCCCACAGGCCTCTCCACGCGCTGTTTTCCTGGTGAGGGGTGAGCCAGAGGGGAGGTCACATCAGGTCCCCAGCGCTGCCCCTGGGAGGGCTGAGGCATCTCACCTCTGGAACCCCATTTCCCAGAGGTGAGTGAGAGGGGCGGGCGGGGCGACTCACCGGCCCACATGAACAGGACCACCACGATGATCAGCACCTCGCCCGTGCGCAGCTGCTGGCTCCTCCCCATCTCCTTCATGGTCACCTCCTCTGTGGGGAGAGTGAGACTGGGTCCCGCTCCTTCCCTGCCCATGCCCTCCTCGGGGTCAAGCCCGCGAGAGCAGGTGCTTATTTCCATAGATGCCCACGTCTAACATAAACAGATTCGAGAATGTGCTGAAGGCTCCTTCGGCTGGCAGCCGCCAGACTGATGCAAAGTCCAGAGCTCGCGGACCGCTGTCTGGGCCTGTGCGACCTCCCCTTTGCCGGGCAGCAGGGGGCGCAGGAGGAGCAGCCTGGTCTCGGGCCCCACCGCCCCTCCATCCCACCCAGTCCCTAACCCTCGGCCTGCCTTTGTTCTTGGAGGCCATCTTCTCGGCCTCGCGCGGCGTCTTGAAGAGCAGGGGCTCGCTGGCGGGGCTCTGGCCCTGGATGGAGATGGCCTGCACGTGCACAATGTACTCCGTGTCCTCCTCCAGGTCCCACAGGGCGCACGAGCGGGTGGTGGTGTTCACCTCCTGGATGAAGCGCAGCATCCGCACGTCCTTCTTCTGCAAAGGCCAACACGGTGCTCGGAGCCCAGCCCCCGCCCCGCCCTGCAGCCTCACGGCAGGGGCAGGCATCAGCATCTCCATCTCACAGAGAGGGACGCAGGTCCCGAGAGGCGGGGTCTGGTCCCGGAGGAAGTTGCCCAAGGCCACGCACCCAGTGCGAACTGGGCAGGTCCTACTCAGGCCTGCGCAAGAGCAAAACCAAGCCCTCACCCCTGCATCCAGCCCACGGCTCCGGAGCCC